>CAJHZI010000804.1:132500-172500 GCA_905160935.1 Enchytraeus crypticus | reverse complement strand
TATCATCATATCATCATATCATCATATCATCATATCATCATATCATCATATCATCATATCATCACATCATCATATCATCATATCATCACATCATCGTATCATCGTAATGGAGCCTCTACTTTACATCTATAACTTATCATTATCTAGTGGTGTGGTACCCGAACTATTTAAAATTGCAAAAGTAATTCCAGTGTTTAAAATGGGAAAAATAACCGATCCATCCAATTATCGACCAATTTCTCTCTTAAGTGTATTTAATAAAATTCTTGAAAAACTAGTCTTTAGACGACTAAATAATTTTTTCTATAAGTATAATGTATTCTATGAAAATCAATTTGGATTTAGACATAATCATTCCACTATGCTTGCGGTTCTGAACTCGATAGATTTCTGCTATGAAAACCTAGATTCTGGAAACCTTGTGCTAGGGCTATTCATCGATTTTCAGAAGGCATTTGACACAGTAAACCATTCGATCCTAATCGATAAACTGCATCACTATGGAATAAGAGGTCAAATGAACAAATGCATAATGAACTATTTAAAAAACTGTCCTCAATATGTATATGTAAATAACACCAGCTCTGAGATGCAATTTAACAATTGTGGGGTTCCACAAGGTAGCATTTTAGGTCCACTATTATTTCTTATTTACAATAATGACATGGCAAATGCTCTATGGGACTATAAGCCTAAGTTATTTGCAGACGATGTTAATATTTTTATTGCCGGTAAAAATGTTAATGAGCTCGAAAAGAATGCGAATATATGTCTTAAAAAACTTAAAGTATGGTGCGATGCTAACAAAGTTTGCATAAATTTAGATAAAACATCCTATATGATTATTCACAAAGCAAACCAAAGGTATAGTATACCGCAAAAGCTTGAAGTCTTTTTAGATAATGTCCTGATCTCTAGAACATCTAAAGTTAAATATTTAGGTGTAACACTCGATGAAAACCTTACTTGGAAACTTCACGTTCATATGGTATGTAGTAGACTAAAAGGACTTAGCAGTATTTTATATAATGTTCGTGATTTCTTACCAAAACACTGTCTCAAAAAAATTTACTACTCTTTTATTCATAGTCAGATTCAGTATTGCATTGAAATCTATGGAAATACCTACTCCACTCACTTGAGTAATTTGATAACCATGAATAATTCTATACTAAGAAATCTATTTAAGAAAAGATTAGCAACTAAAACTTCTTAATTATATGAAATAGTAAATTCACTTCCTCTACCCCAATTGTGCAATTTTAAGCTATTGAAACTTGCTCATCTATGTATTCATAGACCGTAAAAAATACCAAAATGTTCACAGACAAGATTAGTTTCGCCAATTCTCTTTCCCATTATAATATGAGGAAACTGTTGAGTTTATACAAACCTTATACAAATACTAACTATGGAAAAAGAACTACCAGTTACATATGTTCCCATTTGTGAAATATGCTCCCTCAAAACATACAGGCAATCAGTTCCACCAATATTTATTTAAGGAAAATTAAGGAAGACGTTGTGAATATGGAATAGCTAATTCCTTTCTTTTGCTTTATCCCACAAGTTTATGTTTTTATGTTATTTTTCTGTTGACTTGCACTAGTTTTAAAATTTAATTTGTAAGTTTTCATTTGTACTTTTGAGGTAACCAACTAGATGGCGCTAGTCGCTGTTTTGGTAGCCTCTATTTCTGATCAAATACATAGAACTGCTACTACTGATAGAATGGACAAATAATTAATTATGTGCTGTGATTCTGAAATAAACTTAAACTCTCTCGTATCATTATATCATCTTCATCATCATATCATCATATCATCATATCATCACATCATCATATCATCATCATCACATAATCATATCATCATATCATCATATCATCACATCATCATCATCATATCATAACATCATCATATCATCATATCATCATAACATTCAGTATCATCTTCCTGACCTGGCCTTTGAAGTTGATGCGGAACCAGTCACCCTCTGTAGCCAGATAGTCGTAGCACTCGCCGGGGTTGATGGAGCCCACGATGGTGCAAGAGGTTGAGGCACAGGTGCGCACGTTGACTCCGCCTCCCTGGGACGGGGCTCCGCATACGCAGGTGCGGGCAGCCGCGTAGCCCAATAGGCACGAGAGAATGAAGATTACTATTGGAGCATGCATTGTGCTGACAGGTGTCAATCAAACTAAATCAGTGATTAATCAGTGTCAATCAATAGTCAAATAGCAATCAATGTGAAATAAATCAGGGTCAATTAATAATGAATAAGTAAATCAACAATCAATCATCATCTTCTTCTTCCCCTGAATCTCAGTTTAACTAGAGTCGGGATACGAATAGACTGTCTCAAACCCTCTATGTCGTACATCATGCATCAGTCAATCCCCTATTTGAGACTTTTCCATTCGTTAAAACTTTTGTTTAAATTTTTTACTTAACTGCTTATTGACTAGTAAAGAAGTAGTTTTGTTATTTTATCAGTTTAATAAATTGGATTGATTTTAATTTTTAATGCTATTCTAGATAATTGACTTAATAAGAACAACAATAGATGAAATCTATCCATTCTACTGTATAGTATATCAATTATAATGCACATAAACGGATGTATAATTTTACTTCCTTACTCTGTATCATAAAAAATCATTCTAGTCTATATCTGCTTCTATTTGTTGACCTAATGCATTTCATATCGTAAGCGATTATAAATGTTCCTTGTTTAAAAGTTAGGCCTACTGTGTATGCTGTTTACTTGATTTCCCTGTTTAAGTAACTGTGTATATGGTTTACTTGATTTCCTTGTTTAAAAGTAACTGTGTATGTCGTTTACTTGATTTCTTTGTTCAAAAGTAACTGTGTATGTCGTTTACTTGATTTCTTTGTTCAAAAGTAACTGCGTATGTCGTTTACTTGATTTCTTTGTTCAAAAGTAACTGTCTATGTCGTTTATTTGATTTCCTTGTTTAAAAGTAACTGTGTATGTCGTTTACTTGATTTCTTTGTTCAAAAGTAACTGTGTATGTCGTTTATTTGATTTCATTGTTTAAAAGTAACTGTGTATGTAATTTGCTTGATTTCCATGTTAAGTTACTGTTTCTGTCGTTTACCTTATTTTTCCCTTCATCACCACGATTATTAGTATATCATAACAGCTGTTTCCAATTGAATTTAGATAACGCGGAATATTGTAGCTAGCGCAAATTTAAGAATAATCTTAAATCACCCACAGGATTTACGATTTGCTAACTGACCTGAATTTTGAGCCCAGATCTAATGATTCTGGCTTGTACGCTCTACCAATGCGCCAAACCGCCCCAAATATTTCATTCCATCATGAAATTATTTTGAAATATTATCTGATAAAAAATTTCATTTACAGTTTAAGATCTTCCGCTGAGAACATAAGATAAAGCTTTGGAAACTTATCGCAACAAACTTCCATCGAATAGAGATGCCAGCTATGACTAATCCGGCGGTTATACCGCAATGCTCTGGCAAAAACCTTGATGCGCCTTAATTCTAATAACTTCAGAAAATCTCTGCCAATTCTTATTAGAAGTTAAGATGATTAAGAAATAAAAAATAAAAAATTCTGATTAAGAGTATTGATGATGATGATTCATCCACTAAAATTTCTACTTGGCTCTCAGTTACCCACAGACAGAAAAATATTAGAGATTTTACTCTAATTCTAAATCCAGAAGCATACTATTTCCTTCTCTCTCTCAGTCTCTCTCTCTCTCTCTCTCTCGCTTTCTTTCTCTCTCTTTCTGCCAAATTGCAAATACACGGTACATATTCCAACTCATATAGGCCTACTGTTTTTACGCTTCACAAAGAACGCTCCATCAATCAATAATTTAATCCCTTCACAAAAGGCTGTTCCTAATCAGCACCATAATATAGCCTATAGCTTGGTAATAATATGGTTTCTGAGGTGGTTTATCTTGGTCTTACTCAGTTCTTGCTCAGTCGCCTCTTACGATATTATTCTATTCATCGCCCAGGACACAACATGGAAAGAGAATCCCACAGTGCATTTAAAGTATCTATATATACAGTATAATATTATATATACTGTATATATATATATATATATATATATATATATATATATATATATATACATGTATATATATATATATATATACATTATATATATATATATATATATATATATATATATATATATATATAATAGTTTGGCTGCTTATAGGAAATGCAGTAGTCAGCAGATTACAGACTATAATAGTTCAATATAATTATACTGCATTGTATTTAATATATACAATAAGTATAATAATAATTATAATAATAATAATAATATGTATAATATTACAATATATTTACTTTAGTATACCCAGTATCTAGTGAATTCTATGCAGAAGTTACTGACTTCTAATTGTTTGCGTTAAACTAAGGATTATATATACGAACGATAACGATAAACGTATAGATAACAGTTAAACTATCAATAACCACTGCAATAGACAACTCACAAATATCCGCTTAGGTCACGAAATACTGCTGTACTAAAAAATTGCTCAAGGTTAGGCTTGTAATAATTATGCAAGCAAGATTTTATTTTGATAAAATTTGTATTAAAAAATCGGTCAATGATCCGGGAATTACAATTATAATATATATATTAATCATTGATTGGACACTTTTAATAAAATTGAACAGTATTTAATTTCCAATTTTCAGATAAGTAACTGAATGGGAATAAAAAAAATTTAAATTTTACAATTGCTTGCAATAGTAAAATGTTGATTATTAAAAAAGTTGTAAGTCGACCAATCAATCGATTAAACTAACAATTAAATAATTAAACTAACATTTAATAACTATAAAAATTCATAAATTCATCAACAAATATATCAAGCAATCTCTCAAGGATGATTAAAGTGTCGGAATTTTAATGGTCTGGTTAGTGACGCCTTTTCAGACTTAACAGCTATCTTCTTCTTCAGTGCACTGCCAAATGGCAGATTCAAGGTACATATTCATACTCAAAGTCTGCTTTCTCGCTCCATAAGAGCACTCTTTAGATCAACAAGTTTATTCCTTCACAAAGTCTATGCCTTAGCTATACGTTATAGACTATAGCCTATAGCTTGGGATTATTAAATTAAACTTATGGCTTCTGATGGGATTCCCGTTGCCTTCCTCATTCAAATGGATTAATTACCATTCAATCCTAGGGAAAACATTTAATGGTGAGGTGGATCCCCTCTTACCATCCTCAGCGCCTGCCTTAGTCGCCTCTTAAGTACACGTAGCATGCTTTTAACCAGAGCCGTTAGTTATTATTTTTCATTTAGCATGTTTTCATATAAATCATAATGTTAACAATTTTCAACAACATTTTTGACTCAGATTACTGAAAGTGTTTAAATTGCAAACAATGCCTGTATGTTAAACAGGTTTGTCGTTGTTTTTCGTCTTGAAGCACGGTGTCCACTATAGTGGACACCGGCGCAAATTCTGAATATAATTTTTTTTATAAAAACTGTATTTTTGCCCTTATTATTTGTCTATTAGTTTCAATTTAAATATTTACAAAAACTGACGTAGTTTGGCTGCGTGCAGCAAAGGGTTAAATTTGTAGGGCACTTCATAATTGCATTTCATCGGGGCATTTTGTGAAGGCACTAAATTGGGTGAAAGTCAGGCCAATAAAAGCTCTTGAAGTATTACAATAAACTTATATTTGGATATTCGTATAGCATTTGTGATTAAATCGATACACAAGAAACATTGAAGGTAACCGCTTTAATTACGGTAACAAATTGCTTAAATCGCGATAAACAATATTAAGATCTTACCGTAAACTACATGCATTTGCATTTGGGCCTCATTTCAAGACCTCACAGAAAACAGGTGTTTTGTTTCACGCCAAAAATTATCGTAAAATGAAGATAAAATTTTAAACAATTATTTCATATGTGCATATGTGTTATGCTAAATCAAAAAACTTCAGAGCCTGAAATACGACTGAAATAGGCCTTCGACTGAAATACGTCTGAAATACGAATCTAACAGGCATGGAATGGAATATTGTCGTGGGGAATTTATAATATTTGAGATAGGTCTTGAATAATTGTGGAAAACGTCAATTCATTTTATGAAATTCTGAAACGTTAGTTAATTTAATAAGGAATTCCTTTCAAAATAATTTTTGCTAATATTGCTATTACAAATAGCGTTGCTTTCTTTCGCTCGCTCTCTCTCTCTCTCTCTCTCTTTCTTCCGCTCTCTCTCTCTCTCTCTCTCTCTCTCTCTATCTCTTTATCTTTCTCTCTCTCTCTCACTCTTTCTTCCTCTCTCTCTATCTCTCCCTCTCTCTCTCTCTCTCTCTCTTTCTTCCTCTCTCTCTCTCCCTTTATTCAGCTATCTGTCTCGATCTCTCTCTATTTCTTTCTTTATATCTGTTCTCTTTTCTCTCTTTCTCTCCCTTACTCTCTGTCACTCTTTCTCTCTCTTTCTTCTTCGCCATCTATATCAGGCTATAATAATTTCCCTTTCTATTTCTCTGTTAATCTTTCTACAGCTCTCTCCCATTTTGCATGGGCCTATTTCCCTTTCTATCTCTCTCTCTCTCTCTCTCTCTCTCTCTCTCTCTCTTCTCTCAACTGGTTACTCAATAGCAAGCACTGTAACCAAGTAATCGATCTTCAACTTCGACGAAACCAACATGAACCAACATTTTTTATATTTTTCAGTTAAGCTTATTCAAACATTGAAACAACAATAGCCGAGTACAGAACAAACATAATTGGGTTACATTAAGATAATTAACTCTGTTTTACTTCGCTAATAAAACAATTATTAAGTTAATTAAGTTATTAATTATTATTTTTTATTTACATTTTTAATTTTTCTCTCTACTCCGAAATGCCGTGTCACCAAACGTACCACGGAAACAAACTGCATCGTATTATTATCGCTGCAGAGCCATTGACAAGCGTTATCACAGGAAAGTTTCTCTCGCAGGTCTCCAGTAACAGCTGTAGTCCTCTTGCCTATCACATTAATTAATAACGTCTGTTCCTGAAGAATTTATGGGTCCCAGAATCTGAAAGGCTATGGACACAAATACGTATTTACAAGATAATTTGTTGTATTTAAAGAGTTTCCTGCTAGCAGCTGCTTCGGCCGCAGAACCAGCAGCGCAACTTAAATTGCAGATGTTACTAGCGTGACTAGTGTCAGTGACAATGACGTCCCATGTAAGACATTTGCCCTCTGACCAGGGAATTTGATTTACTCTATCAGGTCGCTTCCCATAAGATCTGAGCAGGTCCAGATGTATTATTATTATTATTCTTCTTCTTCTTCTTCTTCTTCTTCTTCTTCTTGCGAAAATTAAACGTTGCTGATCGCAGCAGCGGGTGACATTGCCCTGAATCCACTGCTTTTGGCTCCAGCAGCGCCCGTACCCACTTCCTCTGTTATCGATCCACGACGACGGTGACTCCCCTGAATAGGGGAGTCACCGTCGGCAGTTGTGGGAACTCTGTTGGGAGAACCGCTTTTAGAAGTCAACAACCCTGAGATCTGGATAACTGTTCCTAGAGAATTCTGGGATCTAGTTTCCGCTTGATTAGGGCTCTGATTTGTAAAACCCGATGAGCTCTGCCTCTCTGCCTCAGCCTGCCCTGAAGCCAGCTTCTAGTTCAGCCCTAGACCCTGGTGCTGTGGCCCTAGTGGAAGGGACCCCTGGGACGCAGAGGCCATTCTAGCCTCGAGTATCTCCTTTTTCGCGCTGAGGGTCAGCCCAGAAAACTCTTGTGGATCTATCTCAGGCTCTATGGACGCACTCGAGAAGGAGGAGGGAGGTATTGAGAGGCCGGGACGTAGGACGCATCTCTTCTCTTTCAGACGGGCTGTGTTCAACCCGATGACGATCACCCTCGTGCTCACGTGCTGCCCCAGTGCCCGCCTGTCACCAGTCGGCACCTGAGGCTGAGGCTTCGTGGACTGAACCCCAGGTTTGATTCGAGTTTTTTGGGGCACAGGTCGGGCACCTGTTTGGATTTGGCTTTTATTTTGGGTTGAAACAGATGAAACCACAGATGGGGTGGGGCTTAGATTCTGCATAGGTGCTGAAATGGCAGGTCTAAGATTAAATTTGGGTAGACTGATGGAGGTGTTTTCCATGTTTCTGGTTACGTCAGGACCAACAACGTCCACATAGTATTCCTGAACCACACCGCGGCCGTCACCTAACATGTTAGTGTTCTCATAGTCGAGGTTCCACTGTTCACCAGTTATGTGTTCATTCAACTCTTTCAATTCAGTGTCCTGCAACTCAACGGGCCCGCTTTACGCAACGCTATAAATCCTTTCAACGATTCCATTAGCGGATTCTGCATGTTCAGACATAGGCCCCAGCGCCCCTCTCCCTGCCTCCCCTGTCGTATTCCGTGATAAACTCTGCAGGGAATGTCGAGGGGAAGCGTGACTGGGATTGCATGCCGCTGATTGCAGGGAGATCTGGACAGATGGCTGGGTAAGGAGGGGTAGCCAGCCTGGGTACCCGAGGAGCCATCGCATTCGTTAGGTCTCTGTTGTCCTCTCGTGAGTTCTGTCGTTCTTAGCCTTCACTGTTTTAACGCGCCTCTGGTCGTAGTGATTTGTAGCGACCCACGATCGGTTCGTGAAAAATTCATTCATTCTTTCTACCACTCTCTCTGACTCTTCAAACCCATCGACAGGTTGACTGCGTAAATTGTTCCGAGGATAGATCAACGTCTGCCTCGATACATGCCTCTTCCTACTCGAAGGGAATTTATTCCTACCATCCCTGGAGGCACCCATGAGGTTCCCGGCCTTCGAGCATCTAGGGGATACGGCGTTGGTGCGCCATGGAGGACAGGGCAGACCGGCGGCGGAGAAACTCTCCCTGAGGCAGTAGCCCCTGTCCAGGACTCCCTATTCAAGGCGGCCCAGTGAGAGGGGCTTAACACCTCGGCGAACTGACTGAATAGCCTCTGAGTCACTCTCCAACAAGCCTGAGGAACTCTCTTTGTAGATGGCAGTCAGAGCTGGGATGGAAGTGATGTCAAAGGGCTTAGAAATTCGGGCGGAGTTTGGGTAAGGGTTATGGACGTCATACTTGAATAGCGCAGATTGAGGAGGAGAAGCGTCTGTAGATAGACTAGTAGACAAAACTCGATTAATCAGATCACTTTCTTCCGTTGCATCAGCCTTGGCAAGACCTATCGTAGGTGCCATAAGTCCTGGTTGATGTTCATGAATATCTTCAGAAATTAGTTGATGTACATGAAGAACTTCATTACCAGGCTGACCATGATGATGATTTTCTGAACGGAATTGTGCATGTGAGTAGACTGTTGAAGGATGGCGGTGTGAAATTATATCCTGAGTTTGAGCCAAGCTGTTGGAGAGAGAAGTAGAATGATGTAGATAATCAGATACAAGAGAGTTATCATTTATAGCATAGCTTTCTGTCCGATTAGCACTAAAGGTCCCCCTTACACGGATGGTATTATACCTCTGTATGCAGATTGAGAGTCTCTGTCTAAAAAAGCTGGTTTCACGCTTATCTCCTGTTGCGGCGGATAAATGTTTACCCAATGAAAAAATAAATTCGCTTCCTTCCTCATTCATAGGACCTAAAGTCTCGAGAGCAAGAGGAATAAAACAATAGCTACGCGACCATAACGAAAATTAATTAATCAATTCATCAATCGCTCAATCAATCAGTTAGTATTATTATTATTATTATTATTATTATTATTATTATTATTATTATTATTACTATTAGTTATTAAGTTAATAGATCGTCATTTATTGAAGCAGTTCGTCAATGGCTTAATTGGTAATTAATATGTACAATTGATTAGTAGTACTAATTAATTGATAATGAATGAATGAATTAATTAATTAATTAATTAATAGAACAAGACAGCGAAGTAGGTGAGACAGCTGCTGTAGGACCCTACGTGTAGAATTAATGTAGCCTATTTAAACATAACATAACACACATTATAGTGAAATGATCAACTACGTTGATGTCTATCACTTTTAATACCACTTGTTAAATCCGTTAGGCAATTTTGTCCATTTTCCATGTAACCAGTTCAGTGAATGTCCGAGATTTTACTTTCAGATCAGCGCGGCTGGGATTCGAACTCACGAGGGTTCAATTCACCTCAGGATCTGTCATTTAAAACTTCATGACGTTATCTACACCTTTAACCATTGCGCTATTAAGACATTCTAATACTAAATAGGTTTATCATAAAGTAATATTTAATGATAAAAAAAAGTAAAAACACGCATTATAGTGAATAATCAACTATGTTGTTGATATCTATCACTTTTAAAACCACATGTTTAATCCGTTAGGCAATTTAGACCATTTTCCGTATAATCAGTCCAGTGAATGTCCGAGATTTTACTCTCAGATCAGCGCGGCCGGGATTCGAACCCACGAGGATTCAAATCACCTCAGGATGTGTCATTTAAAACGTCATGACGTTACCCCTACGCTATTTAGACATTCTAAACAAAATAATAGACGATAAACATTAGGGCCTATATCTGATAATATGTTTGTTTATCTAAACCTACCCCTTTAGTAGTCCTACATTTAACACGCTAACAGATGGTATCAATTGAACCAAAACCAAAGTTTTCAATTACAATTAATGAATATAAACTCGAAATACGTGAAACATATGAATACTATTATTTTAATTCAGTTAAATCCTTTTATTGAGATGCAGTTGTTGTTGTTGACAATGTTAAAATAAAGGATTCAGTTACGCCATCTGTTCATGAGTCACGATCATAAAGGGTTGCGCAAATAATAAACAAACTGAAAATGTTGGTATTTAGTAATATGTTTTATATTTCTTCATTTAATACACTTTTGTCTCGCTTTAGAGGAACATTTATATTCTCGTAGTTCAGTTTGGGTGAAATTAAACCTGGTGTTATGTTGTTCTATGGCATTATTGTACGCTGCTTTGTGACACTTTATGACACTGTCAACGCCTGCTATTTATCTTCATGAAATTCTCAAAAGAAACTTTAAGAAATATAAATGTTACTAATTAGTTCAATTTGCTCAATTTCGAAGTCGTCAACAAATTTTATTTAACAATTGTTAATACTTGCTACTTGCTCCATTGCTGCTGTTGATATGTTTGTAATTTGCTAATTAATAAAATAAACGTTTTTAGTTAATTTTCAAACTTTAAGTAGTATATTTTTCTTTGTATAAACATGCAGGTTTTAATTTCTGTAATTATTAACTTATTGGAAGTAAATTAGGTTTAAACTATCATAGTTTAAATTTACATTAAAGCCAGGTACTACTACTGTAAGATTTATCAGATGAACTAATACTTATCTTGGATATCCATTATGAAGTTGGAATGCTAACCTCTTAGAAGTATTATAGAGGCTGTTGACAGTTGATTAAATAATGCTTTGTTCGAGATATTGATTTCTCGCATTAAGCTATATAAACCCAAACTTTTTCCTTGAGTTTAGTTTGCACCATATTGATTTCATGGAGATGAATTTTGGACTGGTGTTTCGGATTCTAGTTTTTGCACCATTTATCGGACATTATTCACCCTTTTCATCGACTGCATGACTTTGCTTCCATAGTGCCTGATGTTCTCTTTGACAACTGTATCACTCAAAAATTGTTGTTGTTACTAGCTAATGCGTCTCTGTGTGAGTGATTACAGTGAGCGTTTTCCACATGCTAATATTATAATGGGCAACGATGTAAAATCTACAATTTTTGATTCAATGCACCACTAACAGCTCAGTGTTTTGGTCGGTCTGTCCTTTGGATCAACCACGGTAATTGTCGGATTTCACCAGTTAAAGAAGCACTTCAAGCTTCTGACCTTGATGTTAAACCGACATCATCAGTGTCAAAGTTAACACTTCCATAATTTTTAAAGAAATTTTAGTTAGTTACAAATGGAGCAGCTTTAAACATTTTAATTGAGAAAGCAAATTAAGAAATCCTATCAATCAATTAGAGCTGCAGCAAATCTAAATGTTACCAGTATTGCCTTAAGTAATCATCGTCATCATCATCTTCCCTTGAATCCCAGTTTAACTAGGGTCGGGATACAAATAGACTGTCTCAAATCCTCTGTGTCCTACATCATGTCATCAGCCGACCGATCCCCTATTTGAGACTTTTCCATTCGTTTAAATTTTTGTAGCAATTTCTGGAGCCTAGGTGCTCACCAACCGAATGCCGTTTCTGACGTAGGTGCGGATCTTAGTGCTTTAGTCGACTTCTATGATACGTTCAGTCACCGGCTTTAAGTAAAAGAGATTGATTGATTGAATTAGGGCTTCATACGGCACGACATCTCGTGCTCCTGCACCAGTTGGTAACGATGGCACGGGGGCGGCACAGAACAAACGTCTTCAGCAAACACAGGCACAAGTCGATGAGGTTAGTTTTAACCTTGAGTAAATAATCGTTCAATATTCGTGCTGGATATGGAACAAAGAGGAAGTTAGAATTACACCTTATGTCCTGACTAGTTATGACAAACATTTCACCCTGCGGATCAGTATGTGCGGGGTTCAAATCCTGGGCTCGTCCGTCACTGACCACTTTTGAGTGAGAAAACTGATGTTAACATAAGCTTTAGCATTCAGTCATGGAATGCACCAAATTATTTTTATAATTTATATATATTAATATAATAATTAAAAAATATATATATATATATTCATTTTTTTATATGTGAAAAGTTTATTTCAATATTTAGGAAGATAAGTTTCTATCGATGCTAAAAGTTTATTTTACTAGTTTGTGTATTGAAAATTTGGTACGAGTCACTTATTTTTGAATTAATATACAGCAGTTTCGGTATTGGATGCGAAGATTTTGTCGAAAGGCTAGATTTCAATTGACAATTAATACTAGCTGTATTTTGATAGGCTATTGGTACTGCTAACTGTTTTTATTGTTAAGTATCGTATATTTTGCTACACAATATATAACATAATATTTATTTAATGCTAGGTAATTAGGACTAATTTTCTGGATTTTGGAATTTTGCAATTTTTTAGACCTTCTTGTTTCTCGCCAGCCTGATGGTCTCGATAGTGCTCTATGTTGTCATTGATTATTGTAACACTCTAATTGTTGTTATGTTATGTTATGAAAGCAAAAAATGCTGCTTTGTTATCTACCATTAATGTTTTATTAAGAACTTGTGATTGAATTTGGTCTACTAATAGAATCAGATTGTTTGCGAATTGCAGAATTACTTTTTTAATTCAGGTACAAATAAATTGGTTATAATCTGCAGGTTGTGGATATAATGCGTGTAAATGTTGATAAAGTCTTGGAGAGAGATCAGAAGCTCTCAGAGCTGGACAGCAGAGCTGGTTTGTATTCATAAAAATAAAAATATGATTTTATATTCTTTATTTAAAATAAAGATTCGAACCCTCGTAGGTTCGAATCCCGGCTGCGCTGATCTGAGAGTAAAATCTCGGACATTCACTGGATTGGTTATACGGAAAATGGTCTAAATTGCTTAACGGTTTAAACATGTAGTATTAAAAAGTGATAGATATCAACATAGTTACACTGTTTTTAATTATAATGAAGTCAAGTTATTAAACAATATCAATAAATCTAGAAGAACTTAGCATACGGTTCCTAGCCACAAAAAATGTCATTACAATATTATTAAACAAAGCAAGACCAAAACAGTGCAAGTCCAAAATCCAAGGCAAGGGGTCAAAATTTGGACCTATGGTGGAAAGAGATGGGTTTTTAGCTTGCCCAGGAAAGTACTAATGCAGTTACAACATCAAAGATCTTGTGGCAGTGAGTTCCATATTGTTGGAGCAGAAAACATGAAGGAGTAATATTTACCTAGGCTCCAGAAATTGCTACAAAAATTTAAACGAATGGAAAAGTCTCAAATAGGGGATTGACTGATGACATGATGTAGGACAAAGAGTATTTGAGACAGTCTATTCGTATCCCGACCCTGGTTAAATTGGGATTCGAGGGAAGAAGATGATGATTTATGTCAATTTTATATCACATGAAGTTTTAAGTAATTTAAGAATTAAGAATGATTTATGGTTAATGTTGTTAAATTGCTCAGTTACTTAATTAATTTGTGAAGTTATATAATCGTTAAGTATGTAATAATATAATTAGATTTCTGTATCCCGTTGGGAGGCTGATTGAGGGAGACGGATTTAGTTCTTTAGTAGTGTCTGATTGATATTTTAATGACTGAATAATTAATTAAATGATCAATTGATTAATTAATTAATTGATTGATTGATAATGTAGATGCACTGCAGGATGGTGCTAGACAGTTTGAAAATGCAGCTACAAGACTGAAGAGAAAGTACTGGTGGCAGAACTTAAAGGTACTAAGTACGAAGTAATAATAATAATAACAATTAGAGTGCTACGGTCATCAATGACATCGAGCACTATTGAGACAAAATCAAGCCAGTGAGCAAAAAGAAGGTACAAAAATGGTGCAAATTCCAAAATCCAGAAACTCAGTCCAAAGTAAGTACGAAGTATAAGGCAGTAAATACTACGAAAGAGACTTTTTATGTCTATTTTTATGATCAGTGCATAACGTCATACACATACGAAGACGTCATTGAGACCACACAGTGTGCAGTCTTGATCATAGTCTATCAGTTACACAAATGTTAAATTGTTTGAGATGTGAAATGGGAAAAAAGAATACATAATTATACATATGGCAGGAATGGAAAGAACATACATCTTTAATTTAAGACAATAGAGTAAAAGCAGTTACTTATATTTCCTTTGCTAATATATATATATATATATATATATATATATATATATATATATATATATATATATATATATATATATATTATATATATTATTTTATATATTGTCTGCTTTGGTTCATATCTGTTCATTAGAATAAAATAGTTACTGGTGGTTGACTACTACAGACAATTGCAAAGGTTAGCATTTGCTGAGCAGTTCTTACCACATTGGTGAAGTTAATATCGAGCAGATGCAGCTGTTTAGCTGCTGCAGCTGTTTAGCTGCTGCAGCTGTTTAGCTGCTGCAGCTGTTTAGCTGCTGCAGCTGTTTAGCTGCTGCAGCTGTTTAGCTGCTGCAGCTGTTTAGCTGCTGCAGCTGTTTAGCTGCTGTGATTTTTTATCTGGGGCAGCCGTTTATCTGCTGCTGTTGTGTATCTGGGTCAGCTGTTTATCTGCTACAGCTGTTTATCTGTTGTGGTTGTTTAGCTGGGGCAGCTGTTTATCTTACTACTGAAACTTGAGTGAAGAGTATCAAACAAAGTCTACCTAATTTAACTCCTAAAGATGCTGTAAACTATATCGATAGTTTGATGAAGTATTTAAAATATTATATAGAAGTATTTATATATTTTTATATAGTATAAATATATAATACTTGATTTTAATGTGCCGTTATATCCCTTTTATGGGGTCAACACGAAGGGGTCTAGATAGAAATATATATATATATATCCCCGTGTTGTGCTCGAGTGTGTTTGGACCACTGCAGAATTGGGCAACCACAAACAATCTGCCGCTTGTACGTAAGAGGCGACTAAAGGCAGGAGGATGGCAAGAGGGGACCCACCTCACCATGAAATATTTTCTCCGGGATTAAATGGTAATTAATCCACCTAACTAAGGAAGGCAACGGGAAACCACCTCAGAAGCCATATTTTTCCCAAGCTGTAGGCTACAAAGGGTATGGATAAGGAATAGACTTTGTGAAGGGATTGACTTGTTGATCTAAGGAGTGCTCTTATGGAGCGAGAAAGCAGACGTTGAGTATGAATGTGTGCCTTTAACCTGCCACTTGGTAGTGCACTGAAGAAGAAGATATATATATATTTATATAATATCTATAATATAAATATTTAAATAATAATAAAAGTAGTGATTTGAAAAAGGAATTGCGATCACAATCATTCAAGGAGGTATTGGATTTACTGTAGCGGAAATAATCAACAAAAGAGTTCAACTGTTCGACAGAAGCTCAAAACATTTCACTAGAAAGTAGATATATAACTAATGATTATTTCATATATTTAAATCGTTCTAATAATTACCATTATAAAAATCAAATTCAATGATGTTTATTACAGTTTTAACTTACATGTTATTGAAATTCAGGAGGATCAGAATACTGGTAGTAATAGTATTAGTAATATAATATTTTTGATGAAGTATTAAAAAGGTGTTTTATGTTTCAGATGTGGCTGATTCTGATCGCTGTGATTGTGGTCATTATTATAATCATTATTGGTGTGTATATCTAAATCTAGTTTACTCTATTTACTTGGAGAATTTTGAGAATTTAACTAGGACAAATTAAACTACTAGTACTAGTGTTTGTTTAGAAAAATGCTGAAGAATGCAGGGAAAGAAGATATGAGAGATCGTATGTTTACAAAGCTGGTAAAGCAAGTGTTAATGTTTGTTTCCTCACTCGAAAGCGATGTCGGTGATGGGCGAGCCCAAGTTCTTGAACACTGCACTTATTGATCCGCGGTCAAATAACTTACCGACATCGCCGCTCTTTTACAGTGAAATACTTCCTTTCCTTTCGATATTAATCTAAAATTTTTACGACACTAATTTCAAATTAATGGTAACTTCAAATTGGAAGCGATTCTTTGTATAATAAAGAAACATATTTTAATTAAAATTAGACGTTTGAGGTAAAGAAGGATTATTCTTTTCCTATTTTTATCGGAAATTTAGAAATTTAGATTCTGTCTACTCATAGTTTTTGAGCCGTTAGCTCTCAGCGCTGTGTTGAATCATTTAGCTTTTGTATATCTAAAGCCTAACTCGAGCTTTTTACGCCTGATTGTGATTTATCTTCTATTATATTCTTTGTTGTTTGTGTTATGCTATACTTTTATATTTTAAAAAGCTAATTTTCTATATTTCATCACAGGCAGTTTATTTATATTTAATAAATTAAAGTCATGATATAGAATTGACATTGTACTACTTTTAATTTCCTGTGTTGTGTCTGGGTTGGTTGTAGAATTGAGCAGCCGGTGACTCCATGTCTTATCGAAGGCGACTAAAGCACTAGGATCCAAGCCAACGTCAGAAAGGGCGTTCGGTTGGCAAGCGCCTAAGCTCCAGAAATTGCTACAAAACGTTCCAAAACGGACTAAAAAATAGAGGATTGACTGATGATATGGTATGAGACAGAGAGGTGCTGAGTAGGTCTATTCGTTTTCTGACCCAAGTTATTGTTATTATTATTAACAACGAAAACTTATATAGTAGTGTCATGGCCGAACTTGGTCATCGAGACTACTTTACAGAAAGAGTTCAATAGTAGTATTAAGCTAAATAATAGTTACATTTAAATTAATATCTAAACTAGTAAATATGTCTACAAATGAGTGGAACTTTACACTATCCAGCAACACTCTTCCTGTCTTCATATACAAAATACTTATAATAAACATACATACGTGTATAGTACTTTTTTGTTATAAGTTAAACTGGGATGATGTGGTAATAATTTAGTATGAATTTTGTTTTCGCAGTGGCCATTGCAACAAGTGTTAAAAAGGAAAGTAATCCCACCCCTGCTCCCCCTGTGCCCGCTTCGACCTCACCCCTAAGCCGTTAATTCCTGTGCGCTCCCACGTCAAAGGAAAATCATCGAGGATCGCTATTTCTACACTTTGTTTTATTCTGCTGCACCTGAGATATAACCACTGTTTGAACTTTTATTGATTAATCATGTCTCTACAATTTAGTCTTGTGCTTAATATCGTCTATATTTTATTGAATTATTCAATGTTATGCTCTGCTAAGATAGGATTGTTAGAAGCATGAACTGGAGTTAATGTAAAAATGATGACAGTGGAAAGTCATTTTCAAATTGCAATAGCTGTTACCTTCGCTAATTATCAGTTTATGCAACTTAGGCAAAGATCCATTTTCAAATGGTTTTGTTAAATATAAATTTAACTGAAAATGAGTAACCAATTGAGATATTTATAAAATGTACTAATGTCATTCCAATTAATTATTATGCAAATTGTTTGAGATGGCTGGCTTTAGGCAAACGAAATTATACTAATTTATAAGGAGTTAAAGTGAAACAATCAAGACTCACGTGGCCTAACATTGCTCTTTTGGCTTAATTGCTGGCCTTCATATGTAAGCCGAGACTTGAGGCTCGTGAATTTGTGTTGTAGTATACTGGGGGTTGTACAAATGAGAAAGTTATTTACAATTATATATATTGATTGCATTTTGTTGAAGACATAATGTAGCAAGATTGATTGGTAAACGTCATTCTAATTATAGCTGACAGTTCATTGGCTGATATAGTTAGTAAACGCCATTCTAATTGTAGCTGACAGTTCATTGGTTGATATAATTAGTAAGTGCCATACTAATTGTAGCCGACAGTTCATTGGCTAACATAATTATGTGATTTTGCCTTTTCAATTTTGTATAAACAATCGCTTTAGGACGTGTGCCCACATATGTGTAGAGATATTATATTCATATATAAATATATACATGTATGTATTACTTTGTATGCTATGTCTATTATAGCTTGTTAAGTATTCTAAAATTTCATATTTATTGTAAATGAATCATGGTTAAAAAATGAGTTTTTTGCAAATATATGATTTTGTATTACTGCAAGGTTGCACGTAACTACAGCAGAAGCCTAGTGATGTAGAAATGTAGTCTTAGATGGTAGGTTGACATTACTTGTAGGGTTGATGATGGGTTTGAACCGTTACCCTTTTATATTCCATACTTCTGCACAGAACATGCTTTAAGTTCTCTTAATTATTTTTGCAGTCGGAAGTAATTTTTTTGCAAAAAAATTAACCAAAATTACTGTGTAATGTACTGTTCTTCTGACAAATTAATATATTCTGAAAGGTTTTATTCTATATGTATGAATAAAAACCCATTGTAATTTAGTCGCTATGCTGAACTTTAATTGTCCGCGTCGAGTCTACGCTTGAATTGAGTTAGTTGTAAACTGGTTACACGTTTGTTTCAAGCCTTTGAATGTGTGACTTCATAGGATTTAACATTGAAGATCTGCAGGTCGTGTGGTCTTACTTATATGTTTATACATTTCACTTTCATAATTGTTAATGCATTTGAAAAAATCATTAGTTGTAATCTCTTTACTGAACTTGATTTATTGAACTTGATACAGCAGCTTAGTTGATCTAATACAATCTCTTTAATAACTAACCGTAATCTCTTGTTTGAACTGGTTCTATATAATTATAGCAGCTTTGTCATACGCCATAGAGTAATTAATTGTAGACTTATCATAAGTGGAAAAGAGAATATTGTTCTTATTGAATTGAACGCCATTAATAAAATGTTCTTATTGAACGCATTTAATAAAATAAATGAACAAATAAACGGAAAAAACAATATAAATAAATTAAATAAAAGTAACATTAATGCTTTATAGGGTGCTTAAAATTTTTACCATGTGTATTGGCTTAAATTTTTTGCTTAGTATTGAGCGACAAGGACAAAGGTAACATTTGAAGGTTAATTTGTTTTGAAGGGCCATGGAGGGACTTAAATATATACTGGCATTCCTGATTAATTAGAATTAACAAATATAAAAAACATGCTGAATGTTAAACATGGTGTTTATGTGGGAATAAAATTGTTGTGCATATTTGAAGCGATTGTTCAATGCTGTTTCATTATTCATTCGTTATTTATTTAATATCTTAAAATTCACAAAATTTGGTGGTAATTTAAAATAAAGTGATTTGATGAAAACTGTAGTTACAAATAAAGAGATTGTGAAGAATCAATTTAATTTTTCCTCTTTTCGCATTATTGTCAGTATCACTAAGGACTGAATCATAATCTAGATTAACTGACTAACAAAAGCCTAAAAAGATTAGAATAAATTTAATTTCATTCTACAATAATAAGTGATCTTTAGAAATCTAGAAATTATGTATGATTTTGCAATTGCTATAGCTATCATTGTGTATGCTCTAAAATTATGACAATGATATGTATCTTAACATTTATAATGCTACAAATGTTTAACGTCCTTTGCGTTACCTAGATATGACTTCAGAATGATAAATTCGTGTTTTCAACCAATCTCGCCATTAGTTTACTGAGTGTTTAACGTTTCTTTCTGCTTCTATTGATGATACCAGCAACAATGATAAAGTTGTCAGATTTTGATATTCAACTTCTCTTATTTCTAATTATTCCTAAAGTCAATTTAGCTCTTTATTTGTTCAATATTAATTTGATATTTGAGTCGGTAGCTCGCTAGCCGGATAAATAGGAGATTCGGGGTTCGAATCCCAGCCTGTTTGTCTCGGACGGTTCATTTTTGGTGTAAAATTAGGCGCTAAAGTTTGAGTGGTTTATTTTATTGTAACATGTTCTCCGGGTGCCTTGATATGATGCCTCTTAGAGCCTGGCTAGTGCTGCGCTGGTATATATTTAATAACAGAATGTGACTATTTTGTGAGTAAATCTAAATGACTTATTTCTTGATATTTGATTGATTTCCTGTGTAATATATTTGAGAATGCAACGGGAAACCACCTCAGAAGCCATACTTTTCCCAAGCTATAGGCTACATAAGGTATGGATATAGCATAGATTTGTGAAGGGATTAACTTATCTAAGGTGTGCTCTTATGGAGCGAGAAAACAAACTTTGAGTTTGAATATGTACCTGCCACTTGACAGTGCACTGCAGAAGAAGATAATTGAGAAAGATTCTGTAAACTGCGTCTATTTCGTAAGAGTTGACTAACATTGATGATAAAGAAGCATTTAACACCAACTTAGAATTTATAATTTTTCGTTGAACTAAAAGTATATATTACGATTTGTTATGAAAACGATTGATTGACTATCTGGTTATGACCACAGTATGAACTAGTTAAAGGGTTTGATTGTTGGTATAAATAGGAAAGTTTCAACTGTTTATTGCCTTGGAAAGGTTATGAGATAGGACACTTATTTAAGAGATTAAAATTAGGAATTCTGTAGTTTTATCCTCTACTGATAAACTGATTAAACGAGATTTGACAATATTCGTGCTTATAAAATCTATAATAGTCGTTTTAATTAAAATTTCTGTGCAGCAAATACTACATCCAATAGAAAACTCTTGTATAGAGTGTACCTATAAATTTAATCTTTGTTATGGTAACCTTTCAAATGTGTCTGCCTACATAATTTGCATGCAGATGAAACACCTCTTTTTAGTGTACTGATACCCAAATTTATTATGCTCGTCATGATTGCCAGATCGCTATAGTTAGTTACTAACTTTAGTAACTTTACTGTTACATCAATCTTTGTGACGGTAGCTCGAGTGTGTCGAGTCGTCTTGAAGAGTTGTGTTTCTGAACCTTTACGTTAAATACACTACAACCTACTTAAGTTTTGCCCAAATAATTATGCACAATTCGAGGAACAAACGTAAACATTGACTTTATTTCCCGCATTGATGTGAAGCAATGCTTCTGAATCTTGACATTAAACACACTACAACCTACCTACCAGGTCGCTTGTGCGTCTGTTGGCCGTTAAACAACTGTTTACTTTTTAGAAAGCACTTAATTATGGTGTTTCTACCTAATCTAATGTATCGAGAAAGCTTGGAGTTAACTTATGAGCGATCTTTGAAGCGTTGAAAATGAGACACTAGACAAAGAAAATAAACCGAATGGCGATTTATATATTTTGTTGAGTTCTGGAGGGAGTTGGTGTAGATAGACGATTGATAAATGCATTAAGAAATAGGAAGAAGAGTTGGATAGGACACAGTATAAAGGAACAAAGTTGACTAAATTAGGTCATAGAAGGAAGAATGGAAGGAAGGAGAATCAGAGGAAAACCGGGATTGGTAATGGTTAGATGTTCGAATTAGGTTAGATGATTTAAAGACCCACTTACATGAACATGGCATACATGAACATGAAGAAGAAAACGGAAGACAGAAAAGAGGGGCATTATATAACAATAACAACAATTAGAGTGCTACAGTCATCAATGACAACATCGAGCACTATTGAGACAAAATCAAGCCGGCGAGCAAAAAAAGAAGGTCCAAAAACGGTGCAAATTCCAAAATCCAGAAATTCAGTCCAAAGTAAAGGGAGTTAAAGAAAAGGTGGTTTAGGCGCAGGTCGCTGCTCATGGACACTGGATGGAAAAGAGAGATGGAAAAGATAGGTCTTCAACTGCTTATGGAACTGCTCATAGGAAAGCAAAGGCTGATGTGATTCAAATGAAGATTTCCGAAGATTGGATGGAAGAGAATTCCAGATCTGAGGTGCAGCATGCTGGAAAGAACGATTAGATAGCTTAGAGCGTGAAGGTAAGCTAGGTTCACAAGAGTAATTAACTTAGAAGACCGAGTAATAGCAGGCTGCATCACTTTAATCAAGTGAGACATACAAGTTTGTCCAGGGATGGTGATGGACTTATAGGTTAACGAAGCTGTTTTGTAAATGATACGCTCTTTAATCTTTAGCCAGTGCAAAGACTTCAAAATAGGCGTAACATGTGAGTACTTGGAACTACAAAAAATTGCTCGCGCAAGAGAATTCTGAACAAACTGCAACCGATCAATCTCACAGCCAGGGAGATTTAAAAACAGGGAATTGCAGTAGTCCAACTTCGATTGCACAAGAGCAGCACCAATTGTAGCAGCTGTCTCACGTGACAAATATGGACGTATTCGACGAAGATCACGGATATGGAAGAAACATGCTTGTGAAGTTTTAGTTATGTGTTCGTGGAAGGTTAGGTGTTTATCAAGGATAACACCGAGATTTCTCACAGAAGAAAAGGTGATATTTTAATACCCGAAGATAACGAAAGAGTTTTCCCATTCAGCTTCAGAAGCTGTTGAGGTGTCCCGACCAACAAGAATTCAGTCTTAGATGGATTAAGTGCCAAGAAATTAGCAGACATCCAAGAGGATATAGACTGAAAACTCTGTTGCAGGAGGGTTTCAGCATTAGAATAGGAGTTAGGGGTGAAACAAGTGTACATTTGAGTGTCATCAGCATATAGTTCATGATCAAGAGAATGAGAAGAGATTAGAGTGCTTAGGGGAGTTGTATAGAAGTTAAAGAGGATAGGACCAAGAACGGAGCCTTGAGGCACACCATACTTTAAGTGAGAAGGCGAAGAGATGTACTCCGTCACTTTCACACTAAAAGAACGATCCGTCAGATAGGAGGAAAACCAATCAAGAACAATTTCACGAAACCAGGAAGAATGACGTTCAAGAAGAATATTGTGATCAATGGTATCAAAAGCGGCCGAAAGGTCAAGCATACATAATCCAGTTAGAGATATGTCATGTAACCTACCTGTAGGCAGTGCACTAATATATATATATATATATATATATATATATATATATATATATATATATATATATATATATATATAGAGAGAGAGAGAGAGAGAGAGAGAGAGAGAGAGAGAGAGAGAGAGAGAGTTATTAGGATAAGAGTTATTAGGATAAATAAACATCTACATGTACTAAGCTTTTAAAACGGATAAAAAGCTTCTACTTCGGATAGACTAAGCTTCTTCTACAGCAGAGCTAAATTGAGCTTCTGCTTCAGCTAGGCTAAATTTAGCTTTTGCTTCAGCTAGGCTAAACTAAGCTTCAGCTGGGCTAAATTTAGCTTCGTCTTCTGGTATGATAAAACAAGCTCTATTAACGATTGTAAATTTGTAACACTGTTCTCATTTCAAATATACCTCCCCTACTAGATTTCAAGAAATGGATCATTACCTAACTGCCCATTAATACTCTCGCAAAAGAGTTGGTATTCGATACATGACAGGCATCGTCAAGCTACCGTCCTGCTTCATTCTCTGCACTCCCTCACTCTCTGTCGCTCGCTGTAACTGTCTCATTCTCTCTCACTCATTAACTCACTCACTTAACTCACTCATTCACTCGCTTACTCACTAACTCGATCACTCATTCACTCACTCGATCACTCAGTCATTCACTCACTCGATCACTCAGTCATTCACTCACTTGATCAATCATTCGCTCACTCACTCGATCAATCATTCGTTCACTCACTAATTCGCTCGCTAGCTCACTTACTGACTAGCTCACCCACTCGAACACCCATTCACTTACTCATTAACTCATTCACTCACTCTCTCTCTCTCTCTCTCTCTCTGTCTCTTTCTCTCCCTCTCTCTCTCTCTCTCTACGTCTAAACTTATACTTCCATACTGAGACGATCATTGTTTTCTACGGAACTGTGTCCACTATACTCTTTTCACCAGCATGTCCCTCTTAAGTTCACTCTGCATGGGTGATATCGTCTGACTCAGTGCGGGTAATTCTAGAAAATTGCAGAACATTCGTCGAAAAGTTAAAAGCTTTCAAAGTGCTTTTCAATTGTCCGCTTCCTGCGGTAACGTGCTTCAGCGCAACGCGAATCAACTGACTAGTCCATCTAGCGAATTATAAGAGAAGTATTTAAGGTGTTGGTAAAATGGGCATTGGTACTTTGTTGCTGCATGGATATGCGCAGGGGCGTCTTCGCCATATAAGCGATGACGCAGTTTGCGTCAGGAAATTCCCCGATGGGTACCTGAAAATCAAACTTAGGGGGTACCGTACGATACGGAGGAAGGGAAGCACTTGACGGAGCAAGGTGGAGGAGTTTCATCTAAAAGATCACCAAGGGATGATCTACGTGAATGCAACAGGTGACAATGGTCACCAGGTGCTCAGGTGCTTTGTAGAATTATGGACTGTATGGTCAGGTTTGTGGTGTTTAGTGGCACACTCTAGTTACACTCTAGCAGTGGCGGATCCAGGGGGGGTCAGGGCGCCCGGGCTCCCCCTCTTAGGCCGGCCGATTAAAAAATTAAAACTATACTTTCATTGTTTCTATAGCAATTTCTATGTGTAAATTTGCTTGTAATGGTAGTGGTGGGGAGGGGGGGGGGGTACGAGAGGGAACTCAGTTCAACTCGATCGATTTTTTTCTTCAAATATGAGCCCCACTAGGGGCCTATATTTGGTATATCAAATGGGGGCCCAAATGCATTAGACGTATTGGTAACGCCGCAGTGATAACGTCACAGTGGTAACGCTGCCGTGGTAACGCTGCAGTGGTAACGTCACAGTAGTAACGCTGTAGTGGTAACACTGCAGTGGTAATGCCGCACTGGTAACTCTGCAGTGGCAACGCCGCAGTGGTAACGCTGTAGTGGTAACGTCGCAGTGGTAACGTCACAGTGGTAATGCTGTAGTAGTAATGCTGCAGTGGTAACGCTGCAGTGGTAACGCCGCAGTGGTAACGCTGTAGTAGTAACGTCGCAGTGGTAACGTCACAGTGGTAACGCTTTAGTGGTAGCGCTGCAGTGGTAACGTCACAGTGGTAACGCTGTAGTGGTAACGTCACAGTGGTAACGCTGTAGTGGTAATGCGGCAGTGGTAACGTCGCAGTGGTAGCGCCGCAGTGGTAACGCTGCAGTGGTAACGCTGCAGTGGTAACGCCGCAGCTACACCCGATGTGGCAGCCTAAACTTTAAATTCCTGATTTTCATAAACCTTCGTAGACGCAAGAAACAAAGAGAGCGAAAACAACCTGACAATTGATGCTAAGATAGCACCTAGAAAACTTGTTAGAAAACTTGTTAGAAAACTTGTTAGAACACTTGTTAGAAAACTTGTTAGAAAACTTGTTAGAAAACTTGTTAGAACACTTGTTACAAAACTTGTTACAAAACTTGTTTGGCTGGAGCCAGTGGCGAAGTCGGTAAGATATTTGACCGCGGATCAGTTGATGCGGGTTCAAATCCTGGGCTCGCCCGTCACTGACATCGCTTTCGAGTGAGGAAACTGACGTTAACCTTAGCTTTAGCTTTAGCTTTAGAACATTGGCACAAGTTAAGTGTAATTAGGCCTAATTACACCAAGTTGATGATCCTATCGAATTCAATCGCTTCTAAACAAAAACTGGAGCGTTTTACGGGTAAGAAAACTGAGATGTGCAGTATTACTGACTGGAGCCAGAGGCGATGGCGGTAAGTTATTCGACTGCGGATCAGCACGTGCGGGGTTCAAATCCTGGTCTCACCCGTTACTGACGTCACTTTCGACTGAGGAAACTGACGTTAACAGTAGCTTTGCTTTTTAGTTTTATACTATACTCTCAGACATTCATAGGACCGGTGAATGAATAGTAGATTTGCCTAAAAGCTTAACCCGACGATTATTAAACATGAAAAAAATTGCTTAGGCTGATCACTTAGCTTTGGATTGATTTTCTGTTTTTTGGAATTTGCACGGCTAATTGGACCTTCCTGTTGCTCGCCGGCCTGATGACTACCGACAACGCCATTGGCTCCAGCCTAGACTAATGATGCGAATCAGAGACAGTAATGATTGTTAATCTTAAAAGCCATATTTCTTGTTAGAATTTTGTATTAACAATGACACACATTATAATGAAATAATCAACTACCTTGACACCTATCACTTTTATTATCACATATTAAATCCGTTAGGCAATTTTTTCATTTTTCGTGTAACCAGTCCAGTGAATGTCCGAGATTTTACTCTCAAATCAGCGCCTCTGGGATTTGAACCATCGAGTGTTCAAGTCACCTCAGGATCTGTCATTTAAAAACTTCAGAAATCTATTAAATAATAAATTAATAAATAGTACATCTATTGAATTGATTTTTGAGGATCTTGCAGAGATAACGATGCATCAGAATTTTCATCTTAAAGCTCATCCAGGAAGTGACCGTGCTTGCTTCACAGTGTTTTCCTCGGAGCTCTCAGCAGCTGTCGTTTGTCTTCAAGAAGCTGCTGTATATTGCATTTTAAGCAATCTAAATCTGGGCTTCCGTTCTCTCGAGTTTTATCTACACTGACTCCAGAAATTCTTTAAACTGGATTTTATCTGATTCAGTATTGATGTTTTTATCGAGTCGTACAGGTTAGGAATGATAAAAGAAATAGAAGATGCGAAACGGAAATAAAACTTAGATAGTAAAATATGTAAGCTATAAAGAACAGAGGATTTTCTGAAACTTGAAGCACTTTGAATTTGGTTTAATATTGCATAAAACATAAAATTGAAGATGAGAGGAACTCCAAAAATTAAAAGAAATGTAGTGCTAAACAGATGTGTTATAGAAATATAACTGATAAATGCATTATGGGGTGAAAAGAACTAATTTTTAAATATGACTTGTTGATGTGTAGATATTCAAAGAAAAACAGTAATTTTTACAAGTATATAGCACTAACAATTGGATGCTACAAAATTGACTTGAAATATCCAGACAATATCTCGGTGGCTGGAACCAGCTGGAGCCAATATATAAGTATTTGTTTATTACTATTAATTATTATTTAATTATTATTTAATTATTATTTAATTATTAAATTGACTTGATTCAACTTAAAGGTATCTCCGCATTATTTCTAGAGTACTATTAGAGAGGCATACAAAATTGTCTAGTGTTGTGTTATTTTGTAAAGTGTAGTGGTTTAAATAAAATAAATAAAATCTGAAAAGGGCAAGGGGCCCTTCTTCAGCCCTGCTCAAAACAAGATTTGGGGGCCCCTTCAGATCATCAATTACCAAAATTCGTACTAACAATTGGATACTACAAAATTGACTTGACATATCCAGACAATATCTCGGTGGCTGGAGCCAGTGGCGAAGTCGGTAAGATACTCGACCGCGGTTCAGTTGGTGCGGGTTCAAATCCTGGGCTCGCCCGTCACTGACATCGCTATCGAGTGTGGAAACTGACGTTAACCTTAGCTTTACCAGCTTTTCTGCTTTTAGCCATTGCAATTCTAACACCGCCTGCTTCCTAGTGTGCAAATCTAATCAAGCCGCTACAGAACTCAAACGACAAAAGATACGAATCTATAAAAACATAAGAAATGAATGTAAGTTATGAAGCAGTTATAGTTGATAAGTAATTCAGTTGTTTAACTCCGAAACTGTCGATTTACGGTAAGAGGCTAATCGAATGTAATTGATTCGCTCTCTCTCTCTCTCTCTCTCTTTCTCTTAGTGCACTGCCTACTGGCAGGTCCATGGTATATAACGCCTCTACTCATCTCTATCTTCCGCCTTTCTCTTCATGTCCACATACGAGTGGAGCTTTAAATGATTTATAACATTCCTTTATATATACCAATATTTTTGTGGGATTCTACAATGAGGTGGGTCCCCTATGACTTCCTCAGCTTCGACTAACATTTACTGGGCAGGGGCGCCATTCCCTGAGAAAACAATCTTATTTACCAATCCTGTAATTGATGTAATTCATGTAATTGATTGTAATTGAATGTAATTGAATATAATCGAATGTAATTACAGGTAATTTAATGTAATTAAAGATAATTGAATGTAATTAAAGGTAATTAAGGGTAATTGAATGTAATTGAAGGTAATTGAAGGTTGTTGAATGTAATTGAATCAATCTGAATGTAATTGGATATAATTGAATGTAATTTATGGTAATTGAATGTTCAGCGAGTAATACTAAGATCAGTACTATATTAAGCAGTAGTCTAAAAGCCATTGCAGCACCCTTCAGTAATGTAGGGTATTTTTCGTCGGAACGCTTAATCATGTATCTGCGCTAGTGGTCATTTGGCCATGCAAGAACTAAATCACGAAATAGACGTTAAATCAAGAGAAACACCAGCCATAGCCTGTGGAGAGGAAATGGAGCGGTATGGAACACTTGTTGGAAGCCCCTACTGCAGCAGCTTCTTTCTTCCCATTCATCCGCTCTATCAGCTGTATTATCGCTCACATTCTATCTGACCCCGGTTGTTATATTAACCTGATGTAGACAATTTGTAATAGCGGAATAGGACCAATATACTTTCTGCACTCTCTCTAACAAGGTTGCTGCACTACTTTCTGTACTCTCTCTTTCTCTCCTCTCTCTTTCTCTCCCTCTCTTTCTCTCTCTCCCTCTCTCTCTCCACTAATTCAGCTGTAATTAAAGATACTCTCTCCTCTCTCTCTCTGTCTCTCTCTCTCTCTCTCTCTCTCTCTCTCTCTCTCTCTCTCTCTCTCTCTCTCTACCAATTCAGCTGTACTTGAGGGTTAACTCTCTCTCTCTACTAATTCCGCTGTACTTGAAGGTACTCTCTCTTTCACTCTACTAATTCAGTTGTACTTGAAGGTACTCTCTCTCTTTTCCTCTCTCTCTCTCTCTCTCTCTCTGTCTACTAATTCAATTGTACTTGAAGTACTCTCTCTCCCTATCTCTCTCTCTCTCTCTGTCTTTCTCTCTCTTTCTCTCTACGAATTCAGCTGCACTTCAAGGTACTCTCAATACTAAGTCGTCTGTACTGAAGGTACTATGCCTAATCCAGCTGTATTTGAAGGTAACTTTTTCTTACTGCACTCTCTCACGGTTGCCATCAGTACTCTTCATACTCTTGCAGCTCGTGTGCCACAAACATGGCGGCTGGTCGACACACCGAGTTCCCTCCAGTTGCGTATAGACTCCAGAATTGAGCCCAGTGCTCCTACCAGTGGTCAAAGCTCTGTGGTCAGGTATCGAGAGCCGGTGACGTTAAGATGTTATTTACGTTGACATTGGAGCGCATTGACACTGCTAGACGCTGCGTCATAACATGAGGATTAGCATCTTCTCGTCTACTCTATTCTCTCTTTTCATACGGATCAGAAGGACTTCGCTCGATTTATCCACTGGTATAAAAGCCGGTATTAGACGTCAAGAGACGCATAATAGAGATACTAGAAGATTACGTAATTGGGCAAAAATATTTCAGTAGTTTTCATGATCGAGCTAAAAGCTTGATAATCTAGTTAGATAGTGCATGTTGCTGCACTTCATAGCATCGACACTTCAAGGGAACATTTTATTATTAATATATTATTAATGATATAACATATATATTACTAAAATATATATGAACAATATATCATTAATGATATATATATATATATATATATATATATATATATATATACATACGTATAAATATAAATATACATATACATATATATATATATATATATATATTATATATATATATATATATATACATATATATATATATATATATTTACAACATATACAGTATATATATATATATATATATATATATATATATATATATATATATATATATACACACGATATATGATTTACTGACTACTGTATAATTATGTATTATGATGTTTTATTGCGATGTGTTGGCACGCAAACTTTACATGTTAAAGTCATATTCACGATTTCGTCCGCCAAGCAGAGAGTATTATATTGTAAAGAACAAGAGATTCAATTAGTTATGTTATTATTTAGAGGAATTCGATTAGTTATTAGAGAAATTCGATTAGTTATTAGAGAAATTCGATTAGTTATTAGAGAAATTCGATTAGTTATTAGAGAAATTCGATTAGTTATTGGAGAAATTCGAGTATTACTAGAAATTTGATTATTTTATAAGTAGACTATAATTATCTTTAGGGAGATTGCCTCAAGCACATCTAAACTGAATCCATCAACCAAACACAAGTTTAATGTTAATTTCCTCTCACAAAATTAAACATATCAGTTAAGTATCAAACACTAGATTTGAACCCCGCATCTACTGATCCACAGTTGAGCAGCTTAGCGATATTCTTTACCTTCCCAGTTCGTTCGCCTTTGAGCTCTAATCATAAATGAGGTCCCTTACAGACAAAAAATAATAACAAGGAAAAAGAAAGAAAAAGGAAGAACAAAAAGAAAGAAAAATCAAAACAAAAGAGACAAATGAACGGAAGTGGGAGAAGCGCTAGGCGTAGTTTAACGTTTGTTTCCACTCTCGAAAATGTTTAAGGGACTAGACTAGCACTGTGTTTTATCCTTGCCCCTATCTGTCCGTTATCTAAGCGACCTGGATTAGACCTGTAATCTAAAGTCTCTGATCCTAATCTAGAGAACTAGGCAACTATCAATGAAATTGAACATTTCTTTCGTGGCCTGAAAGGCTGAATATTTGTTAAATCTGTTTTATTTATTTATTTAAAAAATTGTTCAGCGTAAAGATATTAACAATAAGTGTTGTCGTTGTCACAGCCTGGACATAATTCTTGTAGAGAAATATGTAAGATATAAGATAAGGGAAAAAAATATTACGTTATGTATGAATATGTTTGGAGTGCAGAGTATCAAAGAGAGATACATAAAACATAAATGTAATTGGGTCATGAAGACTTGTAAAGGTCAAAATTTAATTTTAAGAAATACATATAGAAATAATAAGAAGGGACTAGCTAGCCAATAAGTAGACAATTGGAACATCTATACCTTATATTTTTATTTTTATTTTATTTTCAATGCAGTTGTATTTGTTGTAATGCACTGTTGTTATTTTGTGTTTATTGTATGTAACTTGGTACCACGTCTCGATGGTGTAATATAGATCCATATATTTCATTCTAGTTTACGGAATAAACACAGTTCTACAGGCATTATGTAAACATTGAACTGTCACACTAGTTTATGGATAAAACAAGTTCTACAGGCCTTATGTGAACGATGAACTGTCACACTAGTTTACGTATTAAACAAGTTCTGCAGGCATTATGTGAACGATGAACTGTCACACTGCCTGTCTGCTATCCGCTATGTCAGACTCTTCCAGGATTAAGGTCAACTACTTCTGTTTCGGAGCTGCACTGATATTTGTTGGCAGTGTTCTGCTCTGTACACTTGGCTTCACCATCGTTCTGCCTTACGAGTCCACTAGAAGATGGCCTGAGGTAAGCTCAGTCAGTCAGTTAGTCAGTCAGTCAGTCAGTCAGTCAGGCAGGCAGTCAGTCAGTCAGTCTGTCAGGAAGACAGTCAGTTAGTTAGTCAGTCAGTCAGTTAGGCAGGCAGTCAGTCAGTCTGTCAGGAAGACAGTCAGTTAGTTAGTTAGTAAGTCGGTCAGTCAGTCAGTCAGTTAGTCAATCTGTCATTCAAGCAGTCAGTCAGTCAGTCAGTCAATCTGTCAGTCAGTTAGTTAGTTAATCAGTCCGTCCGTTAGTCAATTTGTCAGTCAGTTAGTCTCTCAAGTCAGGTAGCAGTGTTATTTTCGTTGACTAAAACTAAAACTAAGACTAGAAAGAATTGGCCTCGTCGACGAAAACTAAAACTAAGACTAAAAGGAATTTGTGAGACTAAAACTAAAAAGAATTAATGCAGAACGACGAAAACGAGACTAGGACGAATATAATGAGACGAAATTATTTTCGTCTCAAATGCAAATTTTAGACAGCAAACCAATAAATTCAGTGGCATTTGAACATAGCCAAAGTTAAGTCGTGACTCATGACATCCTGTATCAGCTATGTTGTTAGGCCTACTTTCCGTGAGTCACTTAAGATTTATATCCATGTTCAGTCAATGTGTGCAGAGGTCGTGTGAAAAGAATTAAATTTGTTAGGGTATGTTTCAGGATTACCTTACTGTAGTTGCTTATGATCCGTGCTACGAGTACAATGAAACAATAGGTTTATAACTTCTAACGTACTATTACGAATGCAAGTAGTTATATTGTAGATAGATGTTAATAGAAGTAGACAATAGACTCATTTTAAGCTCAATATATTACCTCAGTATAGAATTCAACAGATTATAGTTTACAGTTTTCTGTACTAATGGAATAATGCGTCCCTCATCAGTGCTACGTATGTCTTATCTAAGTTCTAATCAGGGCCTATAGCATTGCACTGTATGGTTGCAATGAAATCCTTGCTATGGAAATAAAAGTTACATACTTACATTTAATTGCTATTAAATACGAAAAATTATAGCGACATTAATTTAAGGTGACCATTAAAATATAGAAAATAAAAACTTAAAAGGTTTTTCTTAGCTATGGTTTAGACCCCTCCCCTCTGGACCCAAGGGTTCTAGCCTCATATTTATTTTAAAAGTCATAAAATTTTAACATCTGCGCATAGAGAAAATGGTCCTTCAAAAATATGTTTGGCCCCCAAGAAAATGGTGAATTGACGCCACTGCAACTACAAAAACGCTAGTTTTAGTATTACATTATTACTGTAACGGATTGGAAAAGCCCTAGATCACGATTACCACTAATATTAAGAGTAGTCATGTTCACTGAGATCTGCAAAGACTGCAATGATTTGTGTTATATGTTTAGTAGATGCGTTGGCACTACTTTGGTTTAAAAATTAGTATGATAAAATGATGTAATTGATATACATCAATAACTTAATTATGCACGAATTTTGCCTTCTATCTGCAGTAACTATTTTTGATGCTAGTCGCTCTGGTTAAATTCAAACTTTCATACATTTAACTATAGCCTTACAGTAAATATTATAAATATGGCTGGATTATAAAGCTCCGGCACGAGAAATAGACTATGTAAAAACTTGCACAATAGGGTTTTTTAAAACTGAATCAAAAGCTTACGGTTGGTAGATTAGAAGCTGAAATATTTGTTGTTAGTGTGTGTTAAGACTTTTTGTGTAATTGTACAGTATACGATCGATCACTGGTAGTTCATAAATGGCAGTGATTTTATGTGTTAATGTAAATTATCGCAGTTTTCAAGTTCCAAGCTTTTCAGGATTTTGGAGTTAAAAGACTAAAAAGGACTAAAGACTAAAAAGATTTCTGATGAGACGAGATTAAAAACTAAGACTAAAATGAATTGAGAGACTAAAATAAGACTAAAACTACAAAGAATTTAGCTGAGAGGAGATAAAAACTAAAACTAAAAAGATTCTTAGGATTAAAATTTGTCAGTCAATCAAACAGCCAATCAGTCAGTCAGCCAGTCAGTCAGTCTGCCAGTCAGTCATTCTAGCATACATTAATATTTAGTATTTTTCCATTGTATATCATCAATTATGTTTTTTATAACTAAGAGTATTAGTATTATTAAGAGTACTATTTATAACTGAGAGTTTATTAGTTATATTTTATATTTATAGTATATTTTTTATAATTAAGAGTATTATTTATAACTAAATTTCTCTCTTTTATCTTTAGATCTCTCTTTATTAATCTGTTTTCTGCATAATCTATTAGTTCCTCGTTTTTTTCTTCAAAAACGATCCATCCTATATCATCAACAAACTGCTAATCTATTGTTTCTATATTTATTTCCTCATTTTCAGTTTTTTATTCCAATATGTACGATCCTATACTTCCATATGTTTTGGGCGGAGAAACACGTACCATAAAATATTTTTAACAAGCTTTTATATCACCTGAAACTTCATTTAAAATATGGCGTTTCGTTTAAAATTGTTTTCCATAATCTCCATGGAAAATACGAACAACATTACGATATAAATTTGAAATATCAAGCCCCAGCAAAAGTGAATACCTTTCAATTCACAAACAGGATAGAGTATCCAGAGACATGAACTCTAAACGTGAAATGAATGAGCAAAAATATGTAGAAGTGCCTCAGGCTACTTCCATTTGTTAGAACAGTTGGACAATTCTGAACTGGGAAATCGCTTTAAAGTATCAAATGTGATCCCGAAAGAAAATTTCTTATAAAATATTCAGGAAAAATTCCAAAAAGGAGTAGAGTTATAAAGCGTCAAATTTCCCATATAGGCCTACTAAATAGCCTTAAGGGCATTAAACGGTTTATGCAAATTGAAAACTGGATATCGATGTTTAATAATTTAGTGTTTTGCCCGGACCTGGGGTATGTTCCAAGATATAGGCCTAGACTATATTAAAATGTGTAAGGATAAGACACAAAGTTTTTCGGTGGGGTCAGTGGTTAAAGTGGGAATGGAGAGCTAGGTGAATTGTCTATAATTTGTCGGGCCCCTGTAATCTCCAAGTATCTAATTTGCACATCTCAGATAAAATGAGAGATAGTGGCACCTATTTCCCCCGTGTTCCCCTGCGTTCCCCTGCGTTCAATGCGTTCGCCCCGTATTCCCCTGCGTTCCTCCGCGTTACCCTGCGTTTCCCCGCGTTCCCCCACTGTAACCACTGTGTGGGACTAGCTAGTTGATCAATGTAGGTAGTGCTCCTTATGGAGCGAGCAAGCAAGCTGTGAGAGTGACGGAAAGCCGTGAACCATATTAGTGCATGTTATACGTGAATTAGAGTCGGTTTTGAATGAACTAAACCGCAGGGATCGGTCCTTGGAAGTGGGCGGAATGCTCCTGGAAGGTTGGCTTAATAAGGATCAACTGCTGTTAAATTACGCTATTAACTGTTAGTTTTACTTTGTTTAAAACGCTTGACCAAAGCTACTCGTTGACTCTGCGAGAGGTAACTCTAAATAATATGTATTTGACTCTGTTTGTTCATGTCACAGATTTATTCTATTAGTTTGTTTATCTAGATTATCACGACCTACGCAATTGAACAATATGCTAGAGGTTTTATTTAACGCGTTGGTAAACCATACAAACTTGATACAGTAAAATAACCATTTAGAATAAGCCACTCGAACTTAAACACTAACTCAAGGTGATCATGATGGCAATGAGATAAACTGGCGGCAAATAGTTAGACTACAAAACAAATTACGTAATTAGACTGACTTAGATAAACTGGCGTTAAATAGTAAGACTACTAATTACTTAATTAGACTGATTTAGGGCCGGTCTATCTACTTAGACATTTAGGATACCCGACCGCAGTGATTGGCTGATCTGAGATTTGTTCCTGGCTCCACGTTCTTGATAACTAAACTTTTCGATATAAAAACCTCTTGCCGTTAAACCCACATGATCTTATATACTTCTTTATTGAAGGTTCATTCTCAACCTTCATCAGATACAATAAAATCAGTTTTAGCCTTGTAACAAGCACTCAAGGTTTACAAAATGTTCAATGCCCAATTACGGCCTTGTAACAAACGTTCAATGTCCAATTGCGACCTTATATAAATCGTTCAATGTCCAATCGCGGCCTTGTAACAAACCTTCAAGAATTTACGAAGTGTTCAATGTCTAACCGCGGCCTTAGCCTTGAGCAATATAAAATGGATCTACGGCCTCAGCCTTGCGAGCTTCAGTAGCTTCACTGGCAAACCTTGAATACATAAGAACATAGCCTTGACGTAAACCCTGTAAATAATAAGGGGGACCTAGACTCAACAATCTATATCCAATACAATACGACTCCAGCGAAACATTGGAGAGAGAGAGAGAGAGAGGGGGGGAGGGAGAGAAAGAGAAAGAGAGAGAGTGAAAGAAAGAGATATATATATATACATGTAATATATATATATACTTATAGACACTACCAGTAGTCCAGTGTAACGGAGGTATGGATGGAGTTCTGTACAGAGAGAGAGAGAGAGAGAGAGAGTGAGAGAGAGAGAGAGAGAAGAGAGAGCGAGAGAGCGAGAGAGAGAGCGAAAGAGAGAAAGAGAGAGAGAGATAGAGAGGAGAGAGGGAGAATACTTATTCATAAACCAAAGTTGAACTATCCTAAGTATAGTTTTAAGTCTTAAAAAGCTTCCGGTAAGTAGCTTCGTCATTTACATACATGTGTATATCCGGTGATACTGTAACTTAAGTCATATATCAATGAGAAAGAAATGATGCAAAATGGCTTTATAAAAATTATCCGTGTCTGAAATGTTTGAAAATCAGTATCAAGTATTAAAATTAATTACTACGAACTACGAACAATTAAAATAGGTTATGAAAGTATAGTTGCTACAGGTACGTTGTAGCGCGTTTAACGTCAAGGTTCAGAAGCACAAGGTTTATCTCCAAGACGACTCGACAGACTTGAGCTACCGTCACAAAGAATAATGTAACAGTAAGTTACTGCCTAACTGGAACGGAAATCTTTATACTTAAGCTACGGCGATAAGGCCGTTAATTATATATTTATGGCAATATGTTTAGCCAGGTGTTTTATATCGTACCAGTAATGCTTCATTTTCTACGTTTATACTGCAATATTTAACGTAATGCAACCGCAGACTGGACTACCACAAGTCAGCCATTTAAGAATAGTTTTCATAGGAGAATTCAATGTATCTACAATGTGCTAAAATTAAAATCTTATAGTTTTATTTTACAATTCCTTTAATTTGCAAATCTTCAGATATTTTCCATAAAATTAATTATTACCAACAATTAAAATAGGTTATGAAAGTATAGTTGCTACAGCGCGTTTATACGTCAAGGTTCCGAATCACAAGGCTTATCTTCAAGACGACTCGACACACTCGAGCTACCGTCACAAAGAATAATGTCCATAGCTATCAATGAACAGAGTATAACGCGGACGGACTCAATTATAAGTTTTTTCTTAATAATTATAATTATTAGAAAGTTTTAGAAAACAATATAGTATTACGCAAATATTTAGCTACTAGTTCAATTGTTTTTAGACTTCAACGTGAACAATTGCCAATATGCAAATGTCCTGTGAAAAACTTCGAACACGTAAATAAAATTAAATCCCTTGTGGGATTCTTCATCAATGTGAGTAGAAATTGATCCGCTGTTTATAGGGTGAGTAAAAAAAAGATAACACCTGCAAAAAGTTTGAATATCTCAGGCTATTGTTAATATTTGTAAATTAAACTTTTACCAATTAATAAGGGACTAATTTCTGGGTGGGGTGGCCAATTTTCATCCATTTTGGTGCATAGATTGTCCAGTTATGCAAGTTTCAGCAGAGCAACCCCCCATTTTTACCTTAAAATGGCGTTTGCTACAACGGTAAGGGCAGATTGCACTTCATTGACGAGAAGGTAAGGTTGAACTCTCAGTATTACGTCAGTACTTTGCTTCCGGAGCTGTTTGATGATTGCCATGCTCTTCTACCAAATGGTTTCATCTTTCAGCAGAATGGTGCTCCGGCTGATGCATCTCGTCATGCACAGGAAAGGATCAGCGAGAGAAACCCGGATTACATCAAGAAGAATGAATGGCCTCCAAACTCACCCGATCATAATCCTCTGGATTACCATATCTGGGGAACCACGCTGCATCTCTATCAGAAACACCAGCCGAAGCCTAAAAACAAGACAGAACTGCAGGAGGTGCTTTACGCCATTTTTAGGTAAAAATAGGGGGGTTGCTCTGCTGAAACTTGCATAACTGGCCTGTACCAAAATGGATGAAAATTGGCCACCCCATCAAAAATTAGTCCTTTAGTAATTGGTAAAAGTTTTATTGTAAAATATTAACAATAGCCTGAGATATTCAAACTTTTGCAAGTGTTATCTTTTTTTTACTCACCCTGTACAAAGTTCTCACTCTAAAAAATCTGCACTTGTAAAGCAATATTAGCATAAATGTTAATTAATAATAATAAGTTTGGGTTCTAGGAAATTTAGTTTTCGGAGTCACGCCGAAGATTGGATTATAAAGCGACTAATAGTTGCCAGCCTAGCAAAAATATTTTAAACTATTCTACTAATTTTATGCACAAATTTACCAAAGTGCACTTATAGTTTCTTATGCACTTATGCAGTATAGTCACCAATGGTAGCCTACTTCTAAGATTATCTCCTATACGTTCCTGGTTGGAGCCAGTGATGTCGGTAAGATACAAGACCGCGGATCAGTATGTGCGGAGTTCAAATTCTGGGCTCTCCCGTCACTGATATCGCTTTCGAGTGAGCAAACTAACGTTAACATCGGCTTTACCAGCTTTTTTACCAGTCCGACTTTTAGAATATCCAAGATACGGACGACGTATTGGGTACGTACATCAGTCAGCCGTAGCGCAGAAAGGTTTACTAATGGCGTATTGATTGACTGCCCAATGAATTCGCATTTCGCAGTAAAATCATTAGTACAGAACGATGTGCTGATGACACTGGTAATGATGCATTAATAATAATGCATTAATAAGAATCCATCTAATTAATAATATAATGCATGACAGTCTCTATGTTAACGCTCTTATCTGATGCCAGGCGATTTTATGATAGTTCTTCTCCCTCTCTCTCTTTCTCTCTGTCTCTGTCTCTCTCTCTCTCTTTTTGTTCATCTCTCTCACTCCCTCCCTCCCGCTCTCCCTCTCCTTCTCTCTCCATATCTATGTCTCTGTCTGTTTGTCTATCCCTCTCCCTCTCCTTCTCACTCTCTCTGTCTCTTCCTCTCTCTCTTTCTCTCTCTCTCTCTCTCTCTCTCTCTGTCTGTCTGTCTGTCTGTCTATTTGTGTGTCTGTCTGTCGGTCTTTCTGTCTCTCTGTCTGTCTATCTGTCTCTCTCTCTCTCTCTCTCTCTCTCTCTCTCTCTCTCTCTCTCTCTCTCTCTCTCTTTCTCTCTCTTTGTACCTCTCTAGTATTCAACGATGTGTTGGGTGCACAACAATACGATTCTATGTAGGCCTATCTTTCGTAAATGGTCAGGTTGCAAAGATAATTACCTGTAGAGCACCCTGGTGCATGGAATCAAGTTTCACAATTTCCAGTCACCTGATAGATAACAATCACCTGATAGATAACAATCACCTGATAGACAACAATCACCTGATAGACAACAATCACCTGATAGACAACAATCTAACTCATATCATAATATGAGTTAGATTGTTGTAATCTTCATACATTCCATTCATACATTGCCTCTAATGGTTTTCAATTAAATACTGCATCTAATATTCAGCCAACAACAACAACAATACGATTAGAGTACTACTGGTTGTCCATAATAACCTCGAGCACTGTGGAACAAAATCAAAACCGATGAGCAGAGTAAGGGATACATAAACGGTGCGAGCCAAAATCCGGAATATCAGTCCAAGAAAGGCACCTATTAAAATAATAATAATAATAATAATAATAATAACACACGTTATAGTGAAATGATCAACTACGTTGATATCTATCAATTTTAATACCACATGTTTAAACAGTTAGGCAATTTATCCATTTACCGTGTAACCATTCTAGAGAATGTCCGAGATT
>CAJHZI010000804.1:7500-130000 GCA_905160935.1 Enchytraeus crypticus | reverse complement strand
GCGAGCCCAAGATTTGAGCCCATGATTTGAGGTATGAAATTATACGTACAATTTTTAAATGGTTCTCATCTATGATTCACGAGCGATTCGTTTAATTCTTATAAAAACACTTACAATGTAACTATAGTAAAGGAATACACCTCTTTAATAAAGATGAATAGAACGCTCTATTGTATTCCAAGGGTAGGTTGTAGTGTGTTTAACGTCAAGCTTCAGAAGCATAAGGCTTCTCTTCGAGACGACTCAACACACTCGAGCTACCGTCACAAAGAATAAAGTTACAGTAAGTTACTGTCAATATGACATTCGGTGTAGTAGAGAGATAATTGGATTCCAAATCGAGGCCTATTTAAAGTAAATTAACGACATTAAATAGTGGTGTTTTGTTTAAACGTACTATCTTTCTTGTTGCAGTGTTCCATCACAGAGTGTGGCGATGAAACGTGGAACGTGAAGGAGTCTCGAAGGTTCAAAGCTGACTGGGGGACGCTGGGACAAACCTTTCCCTGCTTCTATGACCCCACGCGCCCAGATATGGTCATAATAGAGAAAACTTTGATGACCTCTGCCGTGCACGCCATGGTTTGGCCCTCAGTCTGCCTGATTGTGGGCATACTACTGTGGATGGGGCTTTGTATGGGCTGCTGGTCGTTCAACAATGATTCTACTCATAAAGACGATTATGGGCCTTTGTATTCATAGGCTAAGCGCGTAGGCTAAGATCATAGGTTAAGCTTGTAGGCTAAGCCCATAGGCTAAGCTAATAGGCTAAGATCATAGGCTAAGCTTATAGGCTAAGCCTACGAGGGCTACTCATAGGCTAGTTCGTAGTCTAACCTCATAAGCTAAGCAGATTGACTAAGCTCATATGCAAAGCTAATAAACTAGCTCGTAGGCTAAGCTCATAGGCTAAGCTCACGGGCTTTTGTTTTTAGAGACTCGAACTATATAAGGCTTCAACTTTGAGAATTTACTCGAGTAGCAGTACCCCGATAACAATTATTTAATTTAACAATTATTTAAGTTAACAATTATTTAATTTAACAATTATTTAAGTTAACAATTATTTAAATTAACAATTATTTACAGTATTAATTGTTCGGACAACTTCCACTTCCTTTCTACAATAGTATCCCTTCGTTCACAAATAATATTTGACCAATTTATCATACAGTCTTATCTTAATATTCAAATGCCAACATAAAGATAAAGATAAAGACAGTGAACACTTTTGTATAGACTACTAAACATGAATATTGCGAAAAAGTTGTCAGGAAATTAGAAGCATTGAAAATGTGGATAGAGAGAAGAATGGAAAAGATTTGTTGAACCCAAGAAGTTACTAATGAAAAAGTCATGAAGAAATTTAGTGCAGATAGACAGCTGAAAGATGCTATAAGACATAGGAAGAAGAGTTGGATAAGTCACATTCTAAGGGGAGATAGTCTACTAAAAAGGTCAGAGAAGCTTGAATGGGAGGAAAGAGAAGTTTAGGCAGACATAGATTAGGAATGTTAGATGATTTAAAGATCCACTGTGATGTGGAAATGAAGAGGAAAACGGCAGACAGTGAAGAGAAGATTGGAGGCGTCATATAACATGGACCTGCCAGTAGGAAGTACACTAAGAGAGAGAGAGAGAATGCGAACATTGTTCGTCGCACGTGGTCATTTCAGTTTGAATGTGAAATATATAACTTTTATCTTTGTTTAAACATTGATAGCATATGCTGTAGATCTCCAGCAATATTTCCTGCACATTGTCTGGTTTAGGTCTGAAGAGGTCTGACCGGCCCCTCGCCCCCCGGGGGCTACCCCGCACTCTCAGGGGCTACCCCGCCCCTAGCTGCCTCGCTCCGGGCTGGCTCGCCCCGAGCAGTCCGCACTGGGCAGTCCGACCTGGGCAGTCCGCCCCAGGCAGGCCACCTTGTTAACGTCTCAGTTAGCTGAAGACGAATGCGACAGTCACTCAGGAGCCGCTGCTTTTATACTGCCGCAGAGGCGAACCGGTTTGGTGATTGTAAAACCGGATTAGCCTACCGGTTATACAATCACCGGTTAAGTAAACTGATTACGCTATAGTGAGAGAGCTAGAGAGAGAGAGAGAGAGAGAGAGAGAGAGAGAGAGGTGCAGAGGGAAAGAGAGAGAGAGAGTGAGAGAGAGAGAGAGAGATAGATAGATAGATTGAGGGAGAAATAGAGAGAGGTGCATTGGGAAAGAGAGAGAGAGGGAGAGAGAGAGAGAGAGAGAGAGAGAGAGAGACTGAAAGAGAGGGAGAGATAGGCGGTGGGAGAGAGAGAGAGAGTGAAAGTGAGAGAGAGGGGGGTTAAATCCACCCCCTCTCTCTCAATTCAAAACACATAGATAAATAGGCCTACAAATTAAAGTAGCTAACAAAAATGCATATAGGCCTATATAGGCCTACTTAACTAACACAAATTACATGTTTAAATTAGATTGGCCTAATGACACTACACAGCTGTATTTACAAAAAGCACGGTAAACATCTATTTGAATGAAAACTGTAACTTTATTTTTATTATTTTAGACCTAGCCTAATGAAACATAGGCTATCTTCACATCCTAAAATACCTTACTAATAACTATGACAATTAATTATACTTAATAGGGCTAATATATTATAGGGCAATATATTACATCAACTTTTATAGTTATTCTACAAATTTTTAAATTAATTTATAGATTTTTTTTACAATTTCCTCTGGAAGCTCATTCCAGCTATTAATAACTCTCTGACTAATAAGGTTTTTACGACTATCTAATCTACTTCAAGGTTTAGCAAGCTTGAATTTATTTATGACCTTTAGTTCTGCAACTATTAGTTAAATTAAACCAAGTATTATAATCAACCTTACTAAATCCATTTAGTACATTTATAGAGCCTACACGTAGTTGTCTAGGCCTTGGGATCATTTCTCAGTAAAGCTGATCGGAGAGTAAAATCTCAGAATCCAAAGGACTGTTGAAATGTGATAATATGAATAAAAAAGAAGAAAAGTAATATAAAATAGAAATTGTAAATATTGGAAATAAATAAATAAATAAAATAATTATTGTATCAAATGTCATTGCAGTTTAATAAATTATTGCAATTAAAATGCATTTATGACTTCAGATTAAGTTTTAATAGATCAGATTGCTGTATATTTTACACTTACTGTTTAAATTACTTTAGAGTTTTTTTAAATTATTGTTATTAATGATATTTTGCGGACGTGCAGAAGGTCGAATAGCTGTTGGCATAACATGACAACAGTTAGAGTGCTACAGTCTTCAATGACAACATCGAGCACTATTGAGACAAAATCAGGCCTGGAAGCAAAAAGAAGGTCCAAAACGGTGCAAATTCCAAAATCCAGAAAATCTGTGAAGTTTTAATTAAATATCAACTTTTATAGTCTTATGATCACCCTGAAGTTTAAAGAATTTGTTTTGAGGAACAGCAATATACTCTGAGATTTCTAGAATTTAGACCATTTATTTATTTTATGTATTTCTATTTCCTAAAACATGCATACTCATAGAATTGGATAAGACAAATTCTAAGAGTAGTAAGGGGAGATGTTTACTAAAGGAGGTCACAGAAGGTAGGATGGAAGGAAAGGGAAGCAGAAGCAGACCGAGAATAGGAATTTTAGAGGATTTAAAGATCTAATTGTTAGTGGACATGTAGGCAGTGTACTAAGAGAGAGAGAGATAGAGAGAGACATACACATCTGGCCTAGTCATAAATGCTAACGTGCATCTTCGAATCTAGTTGAGGGCTACAAAATGTCTAATTGTGATCAGAAGTGACAGAATTATAATTTTATTTAGGGTTATTATTATGCTATATACTATTGTATACCATATTATAATAATAACCTTATATAAAATTAAGAGGTGGTGAGATTAACGAGGTGGGCCCCTATTTTGACATTCTGCTATGTCATAGAGAGAATCCCCCAAGAATAATGGTATTTCAAAAGGAGTGAACATTATAGAACGAGTGGGTCTTCAAATATATTATTTGAAAACCCACTCGTATGTGACCATTAAGAGGAAAACGGTAGAGAAGTGTGGAGGCATTTTATGCGATGGACCTGCCATTATGCTGTGCACTAAAGAGAGTGTTATATACATAACGAAAATATATTTATATCTGCAGTTTAACAGATATCTGGCATTGGCTTCGTACCCAGCGTACAACCATGTTTCGTGCTAATAGCTCTCAGCTTTACCATCAGTTGCAGAGAGCAGCCTCTTTGAGTCAGGCTGTACGTGTCATACAGACAGCATCGGCTCCTAAACCTCCTGCGGCTCCTCCGAAACCTTTCGTGTATCAGGATATTCTCGATCAGGAAAAGCATCACGATGTCGCATGGAAGAAGCTCACTGGTATGATCATGGGATATATAAATTTTTTATTTTTCATTTTTATTTTGTATATATTTGATGACCAAGAATATTTATTCCTCCTTTTCTATTAGTTTCTGTAGTGCATCTAAGCAGTTTAAAAAGTAATTAATTAATTTTTAACCAAAGATTATGTTATTGATAGAATTTTAAATGACATTTTAATTGTGAGAGCCAAAGATAATATTAATTATAAGCATTATTTTCAATAGACCTGCTCAAAGACAGTTCACTGAGAGAGAGAGAGAGAGAAAATGTGTAATTAGTACCATCTTACGGCTTAAAGAAGATTATGACTAAATGGCTCAACTTCTATCCTGCTTGTCATTATGACTCCGATAAATTCATTTATTAATTAAAATCTTAATTTTTAGTCTTTTTGGAATTTTTTTATCTTTAGATGGTAAAGCTGGTAAAGCTAAGGATAATGGCAGTTTCCTCACTCGAAAGCGATGTCAGTGACGGGCGAGCCCAGGATTTGAACCCCGCACCATCTGATCCGCGTTAGATTATCGTACCGACTTTGCCACTGGCTCCAGCCAATTGTTGGCCAGATGGGTCCAATTTTTGTCTTTGATTCTCTTGGACATCTTTTAGATCTTGTACTTTACTTGTTTCTTTGTTTCTAATGTTACAAGGCGATCATGTGTCAACCATTGAAGTTAAAGGAAACAAAGTCCTGGTGGTGGAACCTGAAGCACTGACTACTCTAGCGGAGAAAGCTTTTGTCGATGTTTCGCATCTACTTAGAACTTCTCATTTACAGGTAGCATTTCATCCTTCTCACTAAGTGCCGTGCCTTGGATTATTTCACTTTCTTGAAATGTTCAGTAATTCTTATACTTAATGAAAAAGTGATAAAGTTAACTGGTATAATGTAATCTTGCACCAGAGCTATGTTTAAATGTTTTCAAGACTTGTTCTAATAGATGATATTGATTTGCTGGTTACTTGTTGATTTATTGTTACTTATTGTTTGATTTACTGTTTTGGATAGAATGACGGCTTGATTGTTCATGTTGTGTTGCACTTCTGTGATAGCTCATTTGAGATTCTATTTGAAGCTGCATGGTATAATAATATATTACTATAATATGAGAGTGTCTTATTCACTAAAGTGGAGACATACAGTGTAATAATAATAATAATAATAATAATAATAATAGCCTCCGACAATTTCTATAGCGGTGTCAAGGCTGATGTCCGGTCTTCGAGACCGTTTTACAGGTTCCTGGCAGGTTATTACTAATCCTTTCCATGGGTAATCATATCTTTGCTATTGATAGCACCAATTAGCAACAAGCTTCGATACAAGATTAACCTTCCATGGGCCCAGGGGGAAATCCATTATTTGTTGACTGACCTAGGCTTTGAATCCAGGCCACTTGTATCCGAGGAGAACACTCTAACCATTACGCTATTTCTCCCACAATTGAGGGAATATGGAGTGAAGATTTTAATAAATTCCATTGGTATAACCACCCATCTCAGAGGGGCTTCTGTTCATAGTAAATGCATCGGTAAGGTTTTGTAAAGCTTTAAACAAAGGTTTGTGACAAACATTTTATTGTTAGGTGTTAGTGAGGTGGATTTGTGTGGTTATAGATTTTTCCTTGGACTTATCATTTCATAGAGCACTAGAGTGATTGATAGTCTACCTACCAGCAAGTTTAGCGCATTAGATAATGTCTTAAGTTCAAATGAATGAACCTTCGGAGCATTGAGCTAAATCGAATGTAAACATTGGATAATAGTATTTATGGTGGAAAGTTGTTGACTTGCTAATCGTTTAATTATATGCATTTATACTATATAGTCATCGTATGATATTCTGATAGATTTAAATTCTCCGATATGAACATTTTGTGTAGTAGAAGTTTTCTAGAAATTATTTACAGATTAATCTTATCTTTCTGTGCTGTCAAAGTCGCTGTCTAACATACTAAAAGACCCCGAGGCCTCCGCTAATGACAAGTTTGTAGCGCTGGAGCTACTGAAGAACGCTAACATTGCGTCGGGCATGATACTGCCCGGGTGTCAGGACACTGGGACAGCAATCTGCATGGGTGCGTAACATTCAGTGCGCTATTAACAAAGTAACTATTATCTATTTATTGTGTTTCTATGAACAAAATAAGTATTAGTTATTTATTGAGTGCGCTATGAATAAAATAACTATTAATGATCTATTAGTTATTTGTTGAAGAGAAATTTAATAAGATATTTAAGTATTGATATCTTGAAAACGCTGATGAGTGCTTGTAAAGATGGTTGCTGATTTTTAAAACAGACATTACTTTTTATTTATGTTAATTAACTGGGATATTTATTTTATGATTGATTGATTGATTGTGGTAGGTAAGAAAGGGCAGTTTGTGTGGACGAAGGGTAGAGATGAGGAGGCGATATCAAGAGGAGTCTATAACACTTACACTTCACATAATCTCAGATACTCTCAAGTATGTTAATCAACCAGTCATGAGTATGTTAATCAATCAGTCAAGAGAATGTTAATCAATCAGTCAAGAGAATGTTAATCAATCAGTCATGAGTATGTTAATTAATTAGTCATGAGTACGTTAATCAATCAGTCAAGAGAATGTTAATTAATCAGTCAAGAGAATGTTAATCAATCAGTCATGAGTATGCCAATCTATAACACATACACTTCACATAATCTTAGATACTCTCAAGTATGCCAATCAGTCAATCAAGAGAATGTCAATTTATAACACATACACTTCACATAATCTTAGATACTCTCAAGTATGTCACTCAATCAGTCATGAGTATGCTAATCAATCAGTCAAGAGTAGTCAATCAATCAGTCAAGAGTAGTCTATCAATCAGTCATGAGTAGTCAATCAATCAGCCAAGAGAATGTCAAACAATCAGCCAAGAGTATGTCAAACATTCAGTCAAGAGTATGTCAATCAATCAGTCAAGTGTAGTCAATCATTCAGTCAAGAGTAGTCAATCATTCAGTCAAGAGTATGTCAATCATTCAGTCCAGAGTATTCAATCAATCAGTCAAGAGTAGTCAATCATTCAGTCAAGTGTAATCAATCAATCAGTCAAGTGTATACCAATCAATCAGTATATAGAATGCCAATCAATCAGTCAAGAGTAGTCAATCAATCAGTCAAGAGTAGTCAATCAGTCAAGAGTAGTCAATCAATCAGTCAAGAGTAGTCAATCAATCAGTCAAGTGTATACCAATCAATCAGTATATAGAATGCCAATCAATCAGTCAAGAGTATTCGATCAATCAGTCAAGAGTATGTCAATCAATCAGTCAAGAGTATGTCAATCAATCAGTCAATGCGTGTGTATGTGTACATGTGTGTATGTGTAACATGTGTGTATACCTGTTTGTGTGTGTAATATGTGTGTATACCTGTGTGTATGTGTGTGTGTGTATACCTGCGTGTATGTGTAATATGTGTACCTGTTTGTGTGCACGTCTGTGTAGGTGGCCTCTATCGACATGTTTAATGAGAAGAACACGGGCACAAATCTACCTGCACAGATAGAGCTCTACGCCACACCCGGCAACGAATACAACTTCCTGTTCATAGCGAAGGGTGGGGGGTCTGCTAATAAAACATTTCTCTATCAGCAAACCAAAGCCTTGCTGAATCCACAGAAACTTACTAGCTTTATTAACGAGAAAATAAAGGTATATACTTTAATACAATATTTTTATTTAGTAGATTTGTTGTGGTGCAATCTGATTATTATGAACTTTCGATATGAATTTTTCAGTCTTTAACACATATTGTGTGCCATATGCTTGAATAGTTTTCCTTTGATAAAATAGCTCAACGCGAGATCTGTAATTATATACTAAAAATAAGGAATAGGTAGGACATTTTGAAGCTAATTTGTTTTTGAAAGTTAAATGAATATAAAGGATAATAAAAGAAAAATTAACTGAAAGGACTGGCTGAGAATGCAAACACAGAAAGATACTCAGTATTATACAGTCAGAATAAATATTAAAGAAGCTGAACAGTTATACTGTATGTCATGCAACTGGAATAAACAATCTCATATCACAGTTTTTTTATTTTTAAAAATCCTTAACGTAATTATGGTTACGATCATTATGTTTACTGTAATATGTGTAATATTTATTTAAGTAATTTTTGTTTGTGTTTTGATTTTGTCTTTATGCTTCATGACTCTGATTTTATTCAATATCATTTATTTAGTTAGTAAACGTTACATAAATGCGTTCTACTAGAAGTGCTTATTCAATTCATATTGTATGAATACGTTCTACTAGAAGTGCTTATTCAATTCATATTGTACGAATACGTTCTACTAGAAGTGCTTATTCAATTCATATTGTATGAATACGTTCTACAAGAAGTGCTTATTCAATTCATATTGTATGAATACGTTCTACTAGAAGTGCTTATTCAATTCATATTGTATGAATACGTTCTACTAGAAGTGTTTTTCAATTTACAATTTCTGGAGCATCTAGGCTCCAGAAATTGCTACAAAAATTTAAACGAATCCAAAAGTCTCAAATAGGGGATTGACGTCCCTGACATTGCCTTATGGAGAGGAACCGAATTGTAAATTCTTATTGATTGATTGATTGATTGATGGTACGATGTTGGACAGAGAGGATTAAAACAGTCTATCCGTATCCCAACCATTAGTTAAACTAGGATTCAATGGAAGATATTGTGATGTTCTACTAGAAGTGTATATTAATTATTGCTAACAGACGATAGGTACTGCAGCTTGTCCGCCCTATCACCTGGCCATTGTGATTGGTGGAACATCAGCAGAGTATAACCTGAAGACTGTCAAGCTGGCGTCCACCCACTACCTCGATGGACTACCGACCTCTGGTGTGTCCTACAATTATACAATTACGATCATAAAGATTAATGAAATTATGAATGGTCATTTCAGTTTTCTTGTCATAAAGTGCTTGTAACGTTTGATGAATCTATAAATGGAATATTACTGTAAAGCATACAACTTATACAACTAGCAACCTTGATTATGGCAATACTGTAGTAATTATTTATTATTATTATTATTATTGTTATTGCTACTACTAGTATAATTATTATTATTATTATGGCTAATCATAATATTATTTCAACTGATATCTTACTGATTATTTGCTAAATTTATTCCAGTTTTTATCTAAACTCTGTCGATCACCACTCTCATTTTTGTGTATAATCACTATCATCATCTTCATCATCACCATTGTTACAACTATCGTTGTTCAGTAATACATGGGTTGTTTTGTTTAAAAGACTAGGCATTTTAAGAACGTCTTAGGATGCATGAGATCTAATATCAGACTCTAGATATTGATTTTCTATTATATTGAACAACTTAATTGAATAATAGAATTCATGTATTTGGGTGTCCCACTTTTGATCTACTTCGGAGCAGTAATGTCCATGCTCTACCACCTGGGAGCCACACAGTGGAGTGTGATTAAGCTGGGTGTAATATTTTGATATTATTTCACCCTTCTTCTTGGAAGAAGGGTGAAATAATATTGCCTAGCTATATAATTGGAAATAATATCGCCTAGCTATTGATACGATCACCAATCTGTGGAGACGTTTTGGCTTGAACCAGCCCCAGGATGATGACATGATTGGCAAGGATTACTAATAGCCATGGAGAGGAAGCCCTAGACTGATGATGTGACAGGCAACGATTACTAATAACCATGGGGAAGAAGACCTAGGCTGATGAAGGGAAAGGCAATGATTACTAATTACCATGAAGAGGAAGACCTAGGATGATGAAGTGAAAGGCAACGATTACTAATTACCATGAAGAGGAAGCCCTAGGCTGCTGACACGAGGGTGAGTCCTAGGCTGATGACACGAGGGTGTTGTGCAGGTAACGAGCACGGTAGAGGATTTCGGGACGTGGAGATGGAGCAGAAGGTGCTGGAGCTGACGAGGTCTGTGGGTATAGGAGCTCAGTTTGGTGGTAAGTACTTCTGTCACGACGTGAGAGTGGTTAGACTTCCTCGTCACGGAGCCTCCTGTCCCGTGGGCATCGGTGTGTCCTGTTCAGCCGATAGACAGGTTTCTATCTGTCGATCAATCATTTAATTAATTTAATTTAATTTAATGTAATCACTGATCTGAGAGTAAAATCTCGGACTGGTTATACGGAGAATGGTCTAAATTGCCTAACGGTTTCTATGTCTCTATATGTGTCTCTATATGTGTCTCTACGTGTGTGTCTCTATGTGTCTCTCTATTTCTGTCTATATGTTTTGTCTCAATGTGTCTAGTACTTAAGTCTATGTGTACGATGTATAACACAAACTCTGTAAGTATTTGCAAGATTAATTGCGAATGCGTAACTCGTGTATGTTAATCAACTAATGCCTATATACACGTGTATTTTATATCGTTGTAACTTGTATTTTGTGCTTTATCTTCTTGAGATATATGGAGATCAGATTATCGGCAATAAATGAATTAAATTGTAATATAAATTATAGTTGACTGAGAAAACTGATCGACTCTTTGACTGTGGCATATGGGTTTAATAAGAATAAAGGTTTAACGCCCGTTTCCTCATCCAAGGATGATGTCAGGGTCGTTAAAGATCATAATTCTAAAGCAGCTCGTAGTATTAACCTAAAGTGTACTTTGTTGTACTTTGTTGATTGTATCTACAGGTATTAGGCAAGATTACGTCTGATGGCGTGTTCTTGGAACAACTTGAAGCAAATCCTGCAAAGTTTCTTCCTGATGTAACGGCCGATCAGTTGGCCGGCGATGTAGTTCAGGTTAGAATTATCTATTTTGACTCTTGCTTTGTTGTTTTCTATTTCAATTAGGCCTAAACAGATTATTGTGTTAAATTAGATCTCTGGATCTCTGCAAGATCACCGAATCTGTGCGTAAACGGTAACTCCTTATATTCTTATTATATTGACTTTTTCATTCTTCTCATTTTGCTCTGACTGTAAAGACTTAACTCTTATATATCCGACCTGTTAATCAATGCATAAAATATAATATAGCTCTATTAACTTTCAAAACTCTGCGATTTGGCAAGCCTTCTTACTTATCTGAAATTCTTCTTCCCTATCGTCCCTCACGTGCACTTCGTTCCACCGATGCCAATCTTCTCTCTGTTCCAAATATTCTCACGTCATTGGGCAGACGTTCATTTTCTTACACAGCACCCACAATCTGGAACTCTTTACCTGCTAATCTTTTGCTCTTGTTTTTCTCTTTCAACTTTCTCTAGCAAGCCTAAGACTTACCTTTTCCCAGCGTAAACATAATCAATCTTCCCTGACCATTTTCGATCACCTTTCGGCTTTCGTTTAGGACCTTACTTCTCCTCAGCACTTTTTTTCTGATTGGTCTGGGTGAATTGATCTGTAGGGATGTTTGCTTTGAGGACATCCCTGACATCATCCTTGGATGAGGAAATGGATGTTAAACCTTTATTATTATTATTATTAGAGTTATATGACACTTTGCTTGAGCCCCTTTAACTGAATTGGCCGTAAACTTATATCTGAGTGCTATGACATACTGAACAATGAATATTGCTTTTCTTGTTGAAGCATTGAGCGCTTTTCTTGTCTGAAGCACTGAGTGCTCAAAGTATTTGCAGCTTAGCTAAACCTAGTTACCGCACGTTTATTTGCCGCCGGGGGTTTGATTATATATTTTTATGTTATATTTCTATAATTCATTCATTCAGTCTCTCATTAATTCATTCATTCGTTCATTTATTATTTCATTCATTCATTATTTCATTCACTCAGTCATTTGTTCATTCATTAATTTTTCTTTCCTTTATTCATTAAATTTGTTTATTTTTATTTTATTTTTTATTTATTGCTTTATTTCAGGTGTAAAAACCCATACATGAATCTTGCACATAGAACAATGTAACAAAAACCAGAAAAGCAAATAGGATGCGCATAAATTGAGCTATAGGCCTAAAGCAATTACTTATAGAATTAGGCATACAAGGCTATAATAGACTCAGAACATCAAAACACTTAACTAGCATATTAGCATTATCCAGCAAGCGCATTCTAAACTTTAATCTGTAATTTGAAAGGATAGTATCAAAATTAGGCAATCATGCATTCAATCATATATTCATTCATTCATATTTTCATCCATTCATTCATCTGTATTCATTCATTCATTCTTTATCCCTTCATTCATTTATTCTTTCTTTCATCTATTTAATTCATTCATTCGTTGACTGAACAGGTGAATCTGAATCGCCCTATGAAGGAAGTTCTTGCTGAACTCTCTCGTCATCCAATCAAAACTCGTCTAAGCCTCACGGGCACGCTGATAGTGGCTCGTGACATTGCTCATGCTAAGCTACAGGAGAGGCTCGACAGTGGACAGGGGTTGCCCGAATACGTCAAGAATCATCCCATCTACTACGCCGGACCCGCTAAAACACCTCAAGTATCGTACCAATGTTTACTTAAATTGCTGAAACTTGTGCAAAAACTAATGCTGCATCAGAGATGTAACTTACTGTTACATTGATCTTTGTGACGGTAGATCGAATGTTTTGAGTCGTCTTGAAAAGAAGCCTTGTGCTTCTGAACCTTGACGTTAAAAACACTACAACCTACAAACTAATGCTAGCAATGTTCTCTCTACACAGGGTTATGTTAGCGGTTATGTCTATCTAGTCTATATAAACTCAATGCTACTTATGTTTTCTCTACACTGGGTTATATTAGGAGCTAAGTCTATCTAGTCTATATAAACTCCATGCTAGTGATGTTCTCTCTACACTGGGTTATATTAGGAGCTAAGTCTATCTAGTCTATATAGACTCCATGCCAGTGATGTTCTCTCTACACTGGGTTATGTTAGAAGTTATATCTAGCTAGTCTATATAAATTCCTTGATACTAATGCTTTCTTGCACGCAGGGTTATGCTAGTAGCCAAGTCTATCTAGTTTTTATAAACTCCATTCTACTAATGTTCTCTCAACACTGGGTTATGCTAGTAGCTAAGTTTAGCTAGTCTATATAAACTCCATGCTAGTGATGTTCTCTCTACACGCAGGGTTATGCTAGTAGCTAAGTCTCTATATAAACTCCATGCTACTAATATTCTCTCTACACGCAGGGTTATGCTAGTAGCTAAGTCTAACTAGTCCATATAAACTCCATGCTACTAATATTCTCTCTACACGCAGGGTTATGCTAGTAGCTAAGTCTATCTAGTTTTTATAACCTCCATGCTACTAATGTATCCTTGCACGCAGGGTTACGCTAGTAGTTTATCTAGTCTATATAAACTCCATGCTGCTAATATTTCCTTGCTCTCAGGGTTATGCTAGCGGCTCATTTGGACCCACCACAGCGGGACGCATGGACTCCTATGTGGACACTCTCCAGGCCCAGGGCGGAAGTCTCATTATGCTCGCCAAGGGCAACCGCAGCAAACAGGTTAGTGTAAACATTAATCATCATCATCAACAACAAGTTAACTGTAAATATTAATCATCATCAACATTATCAACAGGTATTGTGTAAACATTAGTCATCATCATCTTCAACAGGTTGAGTGTAAATACTAAACTGACGATAATATAATTAATGAAAATTATACTGTTACTGTAATAGAAGTGATTGTGTGCGCAGTAATTACTTATGACAGATATCTTTCTTAGTGCACTGCATACTGGCAGGTCCATGGTACATAACACCTTCACTCTTCTCTGTCTTTCCGCCTTCCTCTTCATTTCCACATATGAGTTGGTCTTTAAATCATCTAACATACCTAATCTCGGCCTGCCCCTGCCTCTTTTTCCTTCCATTCTACCTTCTATGACCTCTTTTAATAGACCTTCCCCCCTTAGAATGTGTCCTATCCATCTCTTCTTCCTATTTCTTAATACATTTATCAACTGTCTATCTGTGCCAACTCTCTCCAGGACTTCCTCATTTGTAACCTTTTGAGTCCAGCTAATCCTCTCCATTCTTCTCCAAATCCACATTTCCAATGCCTCCAGTTTCCTAATATCTTCCTTCTTAAGGTCCATGTTTCACATCCATATAATAGCGTGGTCCTAACCAAAGTTTTCACTATCTTTATCTTTGTGTCTTTCTTTAGACTTTGTGTTAATAGTTCTTTTCTACTACCAAAGGCCGCTTTTGCTTGTGCAATCCTACTGCATATTTCTGTCTCACATTTCCCATCATCGGTTATAGTATGACCCAAATATTTGAAACTCCTTACCTGTTACAATTTCGTACCATTTATTGTGATACTAACTTCACCTTTATTATTGGACACTCTCATAACCTTGGTCTTTTTATATTAATCTTCATGCCATATCTTAGGGCCGTATCATTCAGCCTATCCATTATCTTCTGCAATCCAATCTCGCTGCCCGCTACCATTCCTTGGTCATCTGCAAATCGTACATCTTGTAACAAATTCCCTCCTACTTTTATTCCTTCTTCCAAGTCTTCCATGGCTTCCTCCATCATTGCCTCAGCGTAAATGTTAAACAGCAGCGGCGAAATGCTACAACCTTGTCTTACTCCACGTCCTATTTCACCTTCTTCTGAGTATTCTTGTTGGATTTTGATTACTGCTCTTTGATTCATGTACAAGTTCAAAATTAGTCTTCGATCTCTCCAGTCAATTCCTATTCTTTTTTTAAGATATTCATCATCGTTATCCAATCAATCCTGTCAAAGGCCTTCTCGAAGTCTACAAAGAGCACTAAGAGAGAGAGAGTTTTATTCATGTTTTTTTCTTTGTAAGATACATAGCGTAGTGGTAACGTCATGAAGTTTTAAATGACAGATCCTGAGGTGAATTGAGCCTTGTGTGTTCAAATCTCAGCCACGCTGATCTGAGAGTAAAATCTCGAACATTCACTGCACTGGTTATACGGAAAATTGACTAAAAATTGCGTAACGGTTTAAACATGTGGTATTAAAAGTGATAGATTTCAACTTAGTTGATCATTTCACTATAATGCGTGTTTACTTTTTTTACATTGAGATAAATAACATTATTATGGTGGCAGGTGACACAAGCCTGTAAGAAGTATGGGGGGTTCTACTTGGGGTCTATAGGAGGACCTGCTGCCATCCTGGCCGTCAACTGTATCAAGAAAGTGGAAGTGCTGGAGTATCCGGAGCTAGGTTAGTCCATGTACACCTCATATATAGCATCTACATGTATATATATTTATACATAGATATAAAGATATTGATATACATAAAGATATACATATATAAATATATAATATATTCATATTCATATAGATATACATATACATGAAGATATATACATATATAAATATATAATATATTCATATTCATATTCATATAGATATACATATACATAAAGATATATACATATATAAATATATAATATATTCATATTCATATTCATATAGATATACATATACATAAAGATATAAATATAGATATAATGATATACAGATTTATATATAGATATCTTTAAATATAGATGATACATTTTTAATTACGTAGAAGTCAATGGTTAGTCTAAACTGTTTTAAAATACATTCGAAATTTAACACCCAGTTCATCGCTCGAGGATGATGTCTGGGACGTCTCAAGCAGAATGTGCAATTGCAAACAGTTTTCCAGTAAAACTCAGTATATTCATTACTCAAAAAATAAATTAAATACTCAATTTAAAATATATATACCAAAAATATTGTCTCATTTAAAGTTATAAATCCTTTCTGTTTCTTGTTATAACTGCTGGTGCTGATTTTTCATTCATCGAGTGGTGGAATTTCATGGCTTAATTATATCTCTTATTTGACATCCATTCATAATTATAATTTGAAATACTTTCCTTGGAAATATAAATACTTTTAAGTCTGTGATGTTTCTGACTTTACCCTCTACTGAGTCATAGTCAATGAAATCTTCCTACTTTGGTAGGTTGACTCTAAATTAAATTCTTACTGATTAATGGATTAGGTTATTAATTATTAGCATTATAAGATAGTTAGTGTTAGTATTAGTATTGATGTATTAAATGTCTCAATAGCGTAATGGTTAGAGGTTTTGATAACGTCATGAAGTTTTAATTGGCCGATCCTGAGATGAATTGAACCCTCGTGGGTTGGATTCCCAGCCGCGCTGATCTGAGAGTAAAATCTTGGACATTCACTGGACTAGTTATAGGAAAAATTGACTAAATATCCTAATAAAAAAATTAAATATCCCAATGATTTTAATATGTGATATTAAAGTGATAGATATCAACATTGTTGATCTTTTCATTGTAAGGCGTGTTATTATTACTATTATTATTATTGATTGATTAACAGTGGTAGAAACTGAAGTAGCTGTCTTCTGTATTCCTGGTTGAGCATTATTTTTAGGTTATTAAAATTTCAAATAGGTTCATTAAATGTTATATATTTGCTGTGATGTTTTGGTTTAAATCTATTCAATTCAGATTGTTTATTTTAGATTGTCTGTTTAACGTTAAGGTTTAGAAACACAAGGCTTCTTTTAAAACAATTCGATATTCTCGAGCTACCGTCATTAACATTAGCTCAATACTATCAAAGCTTGATTTTAATGTAATAGTAGAGATACAAATTGATCTGCAATTGAATGTCTCATTAGCGCAATGGGTAGAGGTGCAGATAACGTCATGAAGTTTTAAATGACAGACCCTGAGGTGAATTGAACCCTCGTGGGTTCGAATCCCAGCCGCGCTAAATCTGAGAGTTAAATCTCAGACATTCACTGGACTGGCTACTCCGAAAGTGGTCTAAATTGCCTAGCAGTTTAAACATGTGGTATTAAAAGTGATAGATATCAACGTAGTTGATCATTTCACTATAATGTGCGTTATTATTATTATTATTATTATTATTATTATGCTCATTGTACAGGTGTTTACCTGTTGTCGTTTGATTGCAGGAATGGAGGCTATATGGAAGGTGGAAGTTGAGAACTTTCCAGCTTTCATTGTTGTGGACGATAAAGGAAACGATTTCTTCAAGGAATGGCAGGCTGACTAGATCTACAGTTCTCTTAATTATTCAGTTAGTGTTTTTAATCTCCCTGGATCCCTGTTTCAACATAGATGTGAAAGATTAACAGTGTACTTTGTATTATTAGTAGGTATTTGAAAGTTTGGAACCTGTATAGGAATAATTAAAGTAAAAGGAAAATATAGGCCTACATGTTAGACAGAAAACTGTATGGGAATAATAAAATTAGAATATGCATGTTAAAATTGATTCTTCTAAATCTGTAATTGTAACGTTAATTCAGATTTGAAGTCTGATATTGAATAAAACTCTGCAAATTTGAAAACTGATAAATATGCCCTGCAGTTAGGTGGATATTATTGTCTAGCACTTTTAATATCCTGTCTCATACATAGTCGTCTTTAGGCGGTTTAGCGCAATATTCATTTCCCGGTGTTATTAAATCTACTTCCCCATGCGCTCATCCATGTTTTGAAGGCAATATAGAAATAGTGAAACAGTCAAACCGTGACCCCCACGCAGTCACTTAAATTATATATTAAGTTACTTTAGTAATGGGAGCTATGAGTAGTGTGCAGTGTCTGGGAGCTCTGAGTAATGTACAGTGTCTGGGAGCTCTGAGTAGTGTACAGTGTCTGGGAGATCTGAGTAGTGTACAGGTGTGCAGGTGAGCAGCTCAAGAGTCGGCTCTCACTGAGCTATTTTGCGAGTCGTTTATATGCTGCTCTCACAAATGAGTCGCTAAGCACATCACTAGCACTGGATTTAATCTACACTAAAATCTAGTTATCGATGTTGTCATTGATGACTATAGCACTCTAATTGTTGTTTTGTTGTTGTGCTATGTTACCCGAAAGTTATCATTTTGTAAATATAAGCCCTTAGACATAGTAGGATATAAGTTAGCTTTCACATTCTATTTATAGACATGCATGTGAATACAGCGTTCAATCCGACTTTAAATGAGTTCTAGGTTCAACGTACATAGTTCATGACGTCACAGGCAAAACATTTTACTTCACAAACACGAATATTGTCTGCAGAATGGAACCTAGCAGTCGCCTAATTTTACAGCTTATATTTAAGTTTAAAGAAGCTCGACCATATACTCGATCGTAAGTCGTTAAACAACATCCATAGGCCAACATGTAGTAACACAACGAGCTGTAAGCGATACCAATATTATTTCATATATCTCACTTTTAATACTATATATATATATATATATATATATATATTATATATATATTTTTATATATATATATATATATATATATATATATATATATATATATATATATATATATATCTATCTATATATATAATATATATATATATATATAGATATATATATATATATATATATCTAGATAACTATATGCATCAAGCTGTAAAAGAAATAGAAAATGTTAAAAAGTCAATTAACCTAATTTAAGTTTTCCTGGAATTTCCTTAGGTCGACCTCTCTACCCCACTTACGCCTGCTATTCGCTTCTCCCCCCTTCGCATAAATTAATTTTTGCTTCATTATACCATCCCTTTCCCCACTTTAGTTTGGTCATTTAAACGAATTTCAATGCTTAGAAACTTTAAACTCCTTTTGCATATTTGACCTATTGCATAAAAATTAACAGCTAATTTTAACGTCAATTTCCTTACTCGAAAGTGATGTCAGTGACGGGCGAGCTCAGGATTTGAAACCAGCAAATACTGATCCGCAGTCGAATAACTTACGGACATCACTGGCTCCAGATAGTGGCAATGAGTAAAAATGGCGTTTGTAAAGGCTTTGTAAAGTGCATTTATAGGCTATAATATACTATGTATAACAATTTCATTGAATAAGGAAAAAGAGTAGATGTGTCAAAGGCAATCTCGACCACTGTAAAATGTAAACTGTGAGTTAGAGACTTGAAGAGATGCCAACAACTATTTCTTTCACAATGGCGATAAGCCGGAGGTAAACAATATCAACTGATAGCTACTTAAGGGCATAAAATAATGAATTCGTTGAACGCTTTTAAAGCTTTTCAACGGAAATTAAATACTTTACGAGCACATCCATCGTCACATCTATCACATATATCTTCATGACAAAACAATGCTTTAAACGTAGTCCTATACATTTGTATATAAATATAAATGTATATTACAAAATGCATACAAATATTGTTTCAAATCTGATAAATTATATTCCTCGCGTCATAACTTCCGGAATACTATTATTGCGATATTCATTCACCCCTGTATTGTAAGTTGGAAAGAATGGAAAACTACAGTAGAACTGCACAAGGAAATGAAGTTCAAATCCTGAAACTCTGGGGGTGAATAGCGAAGGATGGATCACTTTCTTAATTGTCCTAGTTATACCTGTTTAGACCTACTTAGAAAAGAAGAATTACGAACTCAAGTCAATTAAATTCATATATAGCCTAGGCTACATGTAATACAACCCTCTAGCGATCAGATATTCACACAAAATAATAATAAAGTTACAAAAGTCTTAAAGTCCGCTTAAATTAAAGTTCGACATCGAGATATATCAGTTTCAACCCTCGAAATTAGTAGCACAAATATCACCAATGTCGAGAATTGACCGAGCTCAAGCAACGAGGCGCCAAAGACAGTTAAGACCCTAATAATAAAAGCAAAATGTTCAGACACCACACAATGTCAAGTAAATCTAAACTAGTATTAAATTACAATTCAGTTTCCGTTAGCGTACAATGACTTAACTTAAAATTCAGCTACCGTTTCTAGTTACAGTTTCTAATGTTGCATGGTCGTTCCTTCCTTCTAGCTCGTAACCTAGGAACTGATTCTCGATCCTACAGTACCTCGTCGACCGCTACCTAGGAACTGGTTCTCGATCAAACTTCAACTCACTGGCCCCATGATCATAATTAGCCCCCAAGGGACAGGCAAATAATAGCAGACCAGGTAGTTGCAGCTATACTAAAACCATATAAGGAAATGTCTAGTAAAGGGAAACTCTGGACTGTGGACTACGACAACAACACAGCCTGTAACTAAATGGAATTATCAAACTACAAGAATGTTATCATTCGAAAGCTTGTGATTAACTACGATGTGCAGTTCAATTCACAACACTATGTATGATTAATATGTTGAAACAATAATATTCTGCAGCTAGTGAATGATGAGAAGGATTGAGGGATAATATTTAGTCAGGACCTCCAAGTGAGGAATCAATGTAATGTGGCTGTTAAAGCAGCCAATAGGACCTCAGGACTAATAGAGAGAACATTTAAAAGTAGAGATAAAGGCATTGTTTAAGATTGCATAAATCTTTGATTCGACCACATCTGGAGTATTGTATGTCAGTGTGGAGACCACACTACAGGAAGGATATTGAACTTAATGAAGCTGTGCACAGATGAGCATTAAGAACTTAGAAATCAAAGCATTAAGGTATGAGGAGAGGATAATGGCAGTTTAACTGACAACAAGAAAACTGACGTTAACCTAAGCTATAACCCTAGAAACCAGAAGAATTAGAGATGATCTTACAGAGGTGTATATAATAATGCATGGGCTTACTGAATTAAGAGCAACAGATTTATTCTAATTGTCCAATATTGGTTTAAGAGGTCATAGCTATAAGTTGTTTAAGCCTAGTGTAAGGGCAGACTTAGGAAAGTTTTCTTTTTCTCAAAGGGTGATTGATAGATGGAACTCTTTGAGTGAGGAGGTTGTGAATGTGATGTCGGTGAATAGTTTAAAAAACAAGCTGGATGTTGTAATAATGTACGATTTGGGATTGAAATAAGCCATTGGCTTTCTTCCCTTGTTCCTGCTACCTAAGTTTGAAGAAAGTTTGGAAAACCGAAAGTTGGTAGCAGGTCTGGTAAATTCTGATAAATCTATAATTATGCTACTTTCTTTTATTTAATATGCAATGTAGTCCAATACTGTAATTTAATTTTGGACAGACGTAATTTCGCCATTAGGCACTCAACTCATGCAATATCTCTTGTCTACATTCTTTTCTTGACATTCCTAATTTCATAAGTAACTGGCTAGTGGACTTCTTTTCGAAGGGGAGGGGGCCAAAGCTCGCCCCTGAATTTGACGGTTTGCTAATTTCCCTTTAATTCCATTTACTCTCTCGTACTATGAAGTTTTTAATCACATATCATGAGGTGAATTGAACCCGCGTGGGTTCAAATCCCGGCCGCGCTGATCTGAGAGTAAAATCTCGGACATTCATTGAACTGGTTCAACATAAAATGGTCTAAATTGCCCAACGGCTTAAACATGTGGTTTTAAAATTGATAGTTATCAACATAGTTGATCATTTCACTATGATGCACGCTTACTTCACTTTCGCTCACTTTACTATCTATTATTCACTGGCTGATATTTCTGATGCGTGTCATTCACCGCTCCGATGTTGGTCTGGCATCTTTCTCAATTACTGCTTCGGATCTAAACCTGTCCACTCTTACTAGGACATGGTAACGTTGGTCGACGATACTTACCTCTTATTTTCGTTCACCTAACATTAATTTTATACCACTGAATATCAGAGTAGGCAAGTTATTGCCAAGGCAAGGAAAGAAACCGGTAAAATCCATGGAAAAACCGTCCTGGCATAAACCCTGCGGCAGGAACTGGAAAAATAACTACATTTAAATATTGGGTGTTATTTACAAAAGTTTCAGACTTGTAATGGTATCACTCGCACCGTCGCTCTTTAAACTTTACAGTTTAAACTTTAAACCCTTTGACAAGTCTTTGCTAATGTTAACTATTTTTCTTTTCAAACCTTGAGGAGCCTGTCTCATACACCTCCAGTGTTTCACACTGCAATATAACAACAGAGTATTCTGTACTACAGAATATAATAGGTGATTCTAAATTTCTAACTCTGCAGACTCCAATGCAATTAACCAATAAATAAATAGCCAAATAAATAAATAATTTATAATTAATAGTAAGACAGTTAAGTATAGTCCATAATGATATTGTCAATTTGTTGATTGTAGGTTTTTTGCCATTTGTGGTTGGATTTTCCACGGAGTTTACCGGTTTTTTATTCCAGTGTCCTGGCAAAAACCCCTTTTGCCATGGTAAAAACCCAACCCTGCTTAAGATATAAATCACTTGGACTAAATTTATTAAGACTAATTTTATATCACTTGTTGGAATATCAAATTGTCATAAGCATCTTAATCTTAAATTAGAAAAAATCACATTAATTATTTTTCTTTTGCGCCGCTCTATTTTTTTAAGTGCTGCTGCACTATGGCCAATTCAACGAAATGTCTGACTGTTGTTCTTGAGTATAAATTCTCCTTCACTGATCGCATCAGTGAGGTCATTGGCAACTGTGCCAAAAATCGTTTTGCTATTTGAATACTTATACCTAACGGTTCGCAATATTAACTAGTTGTATGAGTCTTAAGAGCTATTATTTTGTGAAAATTATCTTATGCATCTCTGATGGCGTATTATTTGAGTTTTGTTAAAAGTGAGACTCAAGGCTTTGCTAAGGAAGGTTAAAAGTGTATTTTTATAATATTCATCTCCTTAGCGAAATTGCTGAAGAGATTGGCAAGAGATTGTTTGACTTCGCAGTTAATAACTCTCGTCACATTCTGTTTTCGTCCACCAATGAAGGTAACTAATAACGTAAATTTAGTGATCTCTTAGTTTATAACGGTGTTTACGATGGGCTCTATGGCACATCCTGTTTTTGCTCCCTCTTAAAACTTTGCAGACATTGAATGATAATAGCTTCATAATGGGGATGCTTTTCAAAGACTGCTATTGATTTTATGATTAATGTTACGTTACCTGCATGTTTTGCCTCTTGCCATTATCTTTATAATTTATGTTTTGCAAAGATTTGACGATTCAATAGAAACTTTAGGTTATTTTGACGAAATTTCCCTTTAATGTGGCTTATCAATAATCGTGTTTATTCTAATAGGCTGCCGTTATCTTTATTATAATCTAATGCTATTTGTTGAGTAGGCCTATATAGGGTCACGATGTTTTACTTACTGAAGTAACTTCACTTACGCTTAATCACGTTATAGCTCTGAATTACATTCTGTTGAACAGTTACTTTATTTCTAATCGAGTAATATTCTGTTTTTCAACTGAGGTTTTACTACTCTTTTTGAGTTTTAGTAGTTGTGCTTTATTGTAAATTGATTGTAAAATTTGATTTGTCTAGACGTGTGAGAAACTTTGGCTACAGTGTGAAAGAAGCTACATATAGTCCTAACTATGAACCTAAAACTAAATTTTAATTTAAAATATTCAGATAACGTTTGTGTAATTTCAAATTATACTTAATTAGCGACTAATTGGCTGTATATATAATATATATTAAAGAGCTTATTTAACCTAACTATTAAATTAATTTTGAATTACAGTTGCAATTGACAAGAGTGCTATATATCATATCTTCAATTGTCAAACACTATTCTCAAACAGGAAAAATGAAATTATAATAAATTTATTTAGAGCATTGAATATAGAAGCAAGATAATTTCTAGATAGGTATGCTGTATTTGTTGTTTATTATGACATGAAACAAATAAAAAGGTTGCATTAAAAAGATATTGACATCCACGTTACAGGTGTAAGATACAACCAGTTGCTAATCATAGAGTAAACTTGAAATGACGTGAGAGTTGACTACATGGCGACATCAAGCGTTGAATCGGATATAAAGAATGAAGAGAAGGCTCTGCAATGCTGTATTTGCTGCTGTGTATACAAAAGACCTAAGCTGCTGCCATGCCTACATTCTTTCTGTCAGTATTGTTTAGATAAATATTGCAAGGAGCACGAAGATAACAAAGTCCCATGTCCAATGTGCAGGGGTGTGTTTTGTGTGCCAGTAGGTGGTGTGGAAAAACTACCTGACAATCAGTTTATGACCAGATTGATTCAGTCAAAGGACAATCAGGAGAAAGGGTGCCAATGTGATCCCTGTAGGGAGATTGAAGAAGATATTAAAGCGGATTCTTTCTGTATGGAATGTCGTCAGAGTCTTTGTCAGAGATGCACGAAGCTTCATTCAAAACTTAATCAAACAAGACAGCATAAAATTGTCAGCATTGAAAAGAAACCAACAGACTATGAGCTGAAGAGATTGATGTCCAACTACTGTAGTAAACATGACAGCAAAGAATTAGAGTTGTACTGTTGTGATTGCAGAGAGTTGATCTGTGTTCTGTGTCATGTCAATGATCATAACAAACATGATTGTAAAGCAACACATGATATAAGTAAAGAAAAAAGAGAAATTATTGAAAATGACAGGAAGAGCATTGAGAAACATCTTGTGGTACTCAACGAGAGAAAGCAGAAATTACAGACATTGAAAGAGGATTTCCTTCAGCAGCTATCACTGGCCGAATCATCAGCGAGAGAGTCTCTGGACTCCATTCGGCGACGTTTGGATGATTATGAGAATGAAATATTGCAGCAACTGCTCGAAATGAAGGAAAACAGAGTGAAAGAATTGAAGAATGAGAAGGAATTAGAAGATCTTCACTTCACGACTTTGGAAAGCTTCCGTGCGTACAATGGTATGATTAATGAGCGTGGTACAGATTGTGAGATAATAAGAGCTGCTGATGATCTACACAAAAGAGCTGAGGAGTTGATTGAGGATCAGCAGAAGCGACAGGCAATAAACTACGACGGAGTTAAACTAAAGTTCATTGAACCTAAGGCTCTTACTTCAGATGAAATTAAGGAGCTTTTTGGAGAAATAGTTTACGAGTCTTCATATAAAACGTTGGGTAAGAGTATTTGAATAAATATTGAATAAAGTTTGCCTTAAAATATTAAGTACGTTATATATTTATGTATAAACCAATAATTATATATTACTATCATACTTTTGAGTGGTATTTCTAAATAATATTATAAGCAATATAGATTTAACCAAAGGAGACCGTCAGTATCAGGAAAGAACTTTCAAAACGAAGTCTAGGAAAGAACTTTTAACAAGAAGTATAGGAATATATATATATATATATATATATATATATATATATATATATATATATATATATATATATATATACATGTATATATATATATCTTAGTGCACTGCCTACTGACAGGTCCATGGTATATAACGCCTCCACTCTTTTCTGTCTCCGCCTTCCTCTTCATTTCCACAAATTAGTGTGGCTTTAAATCATCTAACATACCTAATCTCGGCCTGCCCTTGCCTCCTTTCCCTTACATTCTACCTTGTATGACCTCTTTCAATAGACCTTCTCCCTTAGAATGCGGCCTTTCCGACTCTTCTTCCTATTTCTTAATACATTTATCAACTGTCTATCTGTGCCAACTTTCTCTAGAACTTCCTCATTTATAGCCTTTTGAGTCCAGTTAATCCTCTCCATTCTTCTCCAAATCCACTTGTTCAATACCTCCAGCTTCCTAATATCTTCCGTCCTTAAGGTCCATGTTTCACAACCATATAATAGAGTGGTCCAAACCAACGTTTTCACTATCTTTATCTTTGTGTTTTTCTTTAGACTTTTTGTTAATAGTTCTTTTCTATTACCAAAGGCCGCTTTTGCTTATGCAATCCTTCTGCAATTTTCCCGTCATCGGTTATAGTACGGCCCAAATATTTGAAAACTCCTAACTTGTTCCAATTTCGTACCATTTATGGTGATATTGATTTCATCTTTATTATTGGACACTCTCATAACCTTCGTCTTTTTAATATTAATCTTTGTGTCATATCTCATTGCCGTATCATTCAGCCTATCCATTATCTTCTGCAGTCCAATCTACCTGCCCGCTATCATTCTTTGGTCATCTGCAAATCGTACATGTTGTAACAGTTTTCCTCCTTCGTTTATTCCTTCTACCATGTATTCCATAGCTTCCTCCATCATTGTCTGAGGAAGGATATATATATATATATATATATATATATATATATATATATATATATATATATATATATATATATATTACAATTCTTGCAATGCAGTGATTAAGTAAAGTATGTCACATGATACTGGCTACGTCTCTGGTTTAGTTTACACATAGCATAACATAACGGCACACTGGGTCAGAATATAAACATAACGATCTCCAAGGTGGTCACCCACAAAGTGCTACCAGAGGCCGATGTAGCTTAGCTTCGAATATTGACGTTCATCAAAACCAAGTGCGCTAAATCGCGCAGTTCGACATATGCCAACCTCAATTCCAGATACTTCTTTGATGAAGCCTTTATGCTGTGGTACTAACTTTGTATACTGTATATGTGTGGTTTCTGTTGATAAACTGATATACGCTGTATGTTTAGCTGCTGCTAGAGATGCCTGGCTCAACGCTAGTGCTAATGTCAGCATCAGAGAAATCAAAAGATTAAAGACTAAGGTGATCAAAGGCGCAGCAGTAGTGGGTGATGAGATCTTTTTGGTAGAAGACAGACAGTCACAAGTCAACGTGTATGACTCACACAGTCTGACAGCGTCACGTGATATCAACATTCCTGGTATGACGTCACCTGTAGGTCTGGCTGGTTGCTCCTACAACAAACTACTGTATATCAGTGACTGGTGGCTCCACTGTATCCACAGAGTCGACCTCAACAACAACAACTCGGTTACTCGCTGGGAGATGAGAGAGAAGGATGAGGTACTTGATCTCTCAGTGACAAACGAGCACAATGTACTTGTTACAGTGGAGAGATACGACGAGACATCACTGTGTGGCTGTGACCTCTACACGAGTGAGGGTCAACTGCTGCGTGAAATAAGATTTGATGGAAGCATTGAAGACGCTGATCAGACAATTCAGTTGTCACGTGATCAGTTTATCGTATGTCACGCGTTGAGCTCCTCCAGCCGTGGAGTCACTTTGATAAACGCTGAGGGTCAAATAAGAAAATCTTATGCTGGAGAGAAGCAAGGAGATGTAGATAAGCCGCTCAGTCCCAGCTCGATGTCAATAGATTATAAGAATAAACTCTTATTTGTGGCTGATAAACATACCAATACAATTGAACTACTGGACACAGGCATCAACTATCTAGGTCAGGTTCCTACATCACGTGACCTCCAGGAGCCTGGTTGTCTCTGCTATGACTCGACCACTGATCAACTGATTGTGGCTGAGGGGCGCGGGGGTCGTGTGTATATCATCAGTAGTTCTCATTAATGCCTAATATTATAAAGGGGAAGATATCCTCGCCGATATCAATCTCTACCATTTGACTTTATCCGGGATATAACTAAAAATATACTTTTTGCAGTTTAATAAGATTTTCTATTAACAAGTTTATCTTGAGCCTGTTATATCATATTTTCAAGAATTCTAAACATTTGAGCGGATTTCGCGCTCTCCTATTGGCTGGAGCCACCGGTGCCTGTAGAATGTCAGCCGCCTGGCGACGACTTTGTTTTAATTTACGCGAGAAAATAACCTCCCGAATCTCAGAAGATATCTTCTCCGTCATAAGTAGCTGAAATTAGCTCAAATATCCAACGAAATTTCGTTCATAATAGGCCTATGCAAAATAGCGTCTTTCGGCGACGATATCGTTCGGAATGAAAGATATCGTCGCCACATAAGATCGGCTTTAATACGTCATAACTTAAAACAATATTAACTTAACGCAACTTTGCACTGACAGAATCACATTCATATAACTGTAGTCACAGCTGATCTATGAGAGCTGTAACAGCCAATCTATGATATATGTCACAGCTCTTCTATGTCACAGCTGATCTATGACAATTGTCACAGCTGATCTATGTCATATCTGATCTATGACAATTGTTACAGCTGATATATATCACAGCTGATCTATGACAATTGTCACAGTTGATCTATGTCACATCTGATACATGTATATGTCACAGCTGATCTACGACAATTGTCACAGCTGATCTGAAACACAGCTGATCTTTGACAATTGTCACAGTTGATCTATGTCACAGATGATATGTCACATATGATCTAAGATATACAGTATGTCACAGCTGATCTATGATATACATGTATGTCACAGCTAATCTATGATATATGTCACCGTTGGTCTATGGTGGCAGCTGCTACAGCTGCACTATATTAAGGCACTCTCATTTCTGTTACACAAATTATTTGCTAATATTATTATTTAATATTATCAGCAGTAGCAGTAGCAGTAGCAGTAGCAGTAGCAGTAGTAGTAGTAGTAGTAGTAGTATTCATAGTATTAGTATTATTTCCATCTATTTAGCTTATTTGAGTAATATCTAATAAGTCTAATGTTACAGTTAATAGTTAAGAAGATTTCACTATCTTGGTCTTCAGAATGTTGAGAACTCTCTTCTAATATTTAAACCATAATGTGTTTTTAACTGCCAATTTTATTATAATTGTTAACGTATGAGTTTGCCCTTAACTGAACTTGACAAACCAATACATTATTATCTCACCTATAAGTTAATACGTTACATCTCTCATTTTGCGTTGCTATCTCTCACTTTGCGTTGTTATCTCTCATAAGACGTTGCTATCTCTCCTAAACACGCTGTTATCTCTCCTAAACACGTTCTTATCTCTCATAAACACGTTCTTATCTCTCATAAACACGTTGTTATATCTCATTTTGCGTTGTTATTTCCCATAAACACGTTACTATCTCTCCTAAACACGTTGTTATCTCAACTAGACAAGTTGTTATCTCAACTAGACAAGTTGTTATCTCAACTAGACAAGTTGTCATCTCAACTAGACTAGTTGTTATCTCAACTAGACAAGTTGTTATCCCAACTAGACAAGTTGTTATCTCAAATAGACAAGTTGTTATCTCAACTAGACAATTTGTTATCTCGGCTAAGCAGGTTATTATCTTACCCAAACACGTTGCTCTCTAACCAGAACACGTTCTTATCGCTCTTATTATGTTGTTATCTCACTTAAACACGTTGTTATATCTCTTAATATGGTGTTATTTTTCCTAAACACGTTGTTATATCTGTTAATATGTTGTTATTTCACCTAAACACGTTGTTATCTCATCTAAACACTTACCTATTTCTCTTATATGATTATATGATAGAGTGAGGTTTTAATGAACCAAACCGCTAGGATCGATCCTTAGAATAGGGCGGAATGCCCCTGGAAGGTTGGATCAAAAAGTACTACTTTCTATGATTACAATTCGCTAGCAACATTTAGCACTAATTCGTTTATGAATGTTTGTTAGAGAAAAGCTTCTCGTTGGTTTCCTGAGAGGTAACGCTAAATGATATGCATTTGACTCTGTTTGATTGACTCTGCCTGTTAATGTTACAGATTTATGACATTTATTTATTTATCTAAATTATCATGACCTGCGCATTTGAACGATACGCTAAACGCTTTATTTAACGCAAGGATAATAGATACAATCTGAATATACTAGAATAACAATATAAAGCAAGCTTAATAAACTTATACGTTAACCCAAAATAAGCGTCGTGATGATAATGAGATAAACTTAAGGCAAATAGTTAAACTTCAAAACTAACTAGGTTGGGCTGACTTCGAAACTTAATTAGTTGGGCTGACTTCGTGACAGCCTATCTATTTAGACTTTCAGAATACCCGACCGCAGTGGTTATCTGATCCGAGATTCGTTCCTGGCTCCACGTTCAGTTTGGAGAACCAAACTAAACATCAAGAAGCTGCCGTTAAACCCGAATGGTCTTATATAGTTCCTTACTGAAGATTCTTCCACAACCTTCATCAAAGTTATACTTATTGTACTTATAAGACGAGATTATGCTCAATCTGCTTGAGGGATAGCATAGCAATACATTATAAATGCTGGAACACTTTCAAGGATAACATAGGTAATAAACAATAAATATTAAATCACCATCGAGGATAAAATCACAATAACATTTTCAAGATAGCTCAATTATAAGTTTTAGCCTTGTAACAAACTCTCAAGTCTTACAAAATGTTCATATCTCATCACGCCTTAGCCTTGAACAATATAAACACAACGACGTCGGCCTTGCAGTATATTAGTAGTGGTATGCACTTCTACGCACCAACATGTGCAAGTAGCTCTTGCAATCGTAGGTGCGAGAAAAAGAAAGCAGCACAATAGTCTCAATTCACTGTACGAAATACAAATCTTTTAAGCTTAGATTTAAAGGAAAATGTTCCAAGTTCGTTTCGGAGCGATACCGGTAGTCTATTTAGTCTATTCCATGTTGATTCAGCTGCCCATGTGAAGGATCTTGATGCCAGAGCTGACTAAGGCCAGTAGGTTTCGAGAATAAGCGCTGGCCTTGTGACCCCAGTTTCCGAGTTGGTTCATATTCATTTACAAGATCACAGAGATATGTTGGCTGATTTGTGCTGAGTATCTTGTGTGTGATCAAAGCAACCCTGCATTCAATGCGCTGGGGGATTGACAGCCAGTGAAGCTCCCGCAACACAGGCCTGATATGATCCCGTCTCCTTGCACCTGAAACGACGCGTGCTAAGCTGTTCTGCACTCTCTGTAGCTTTTGAATTTTGCAAGCTGATGTGCCGTAGAGAAGAGAGTTGCAATAATCAAGCCTTGGGCTGACTATGTTCAAGCCACTCTGTTGGCAACGTCTTTTTCGAGCACGGGTCGTATATGTCGAAGAACACGAATATTGCGATTGCTCGTCCTGACAATATTGCTGACTTGACGATCCATTGACAAGTTCTGTTCTACGGTTACTCCTATACTATTAAACGGAACTGAGAAAGCAATGCCTGAATCTGTGACACGTACGCTGGTGCCGCATTTAAGTTTCACAGCCTCTCGTTTAAGAGTAACAAGAAGAGCCTCCGACTTGTCCGGTTTCAGTAACTTGCCATTTCTCGTGAACCAGTTCCTCACGGTAACAGTGCACGTCTCCAGTCGCTTGATATCTCTGTCATATTTTATTTCCAAATGCAACTGTGTATCGTCAGCATACTGGTGGAACTGCACACCACAAGACCAGGTCACATCGGAAATGGGCGACACATATACTGAAAACAAAAAAGGTCCCAGTACCGAACCCTAAGGTATCCCCAAACGTACACTGAGATGAAGTATATTCGCTCTCCGTCTGCAACCACATACTGCCCCGATCCTTTAGATAAGTTTCTACCCACTGAAGCGCCGTATCGATATTCTAAACACAGTTTTCAGTCGTTCCGCTAGTATGTCGTGCTCTATTGTATCGAAGGCTGCCGATAAGTCCAGACCAATAAATACTGCAGATCGTCTGTCATCCATAACCCTGTAGAGATATTCCGATATCTTTAGAAGAACTGTCTCAGTGATATGCTGTTTTCGGTATGCTGACTGCAGTGGATTAAAATGACCCTTTGCAGAAACATGTGGCTAGACAAACACGCTCTAGAATTTTCGAGATGGTGTTGAGGTTAGATATTGGCCGATAGTTCGTAGGATCACTCACCTCATGTCCTTCCTTCTTTATCAGAGGAGTAGCCTGAGCCCCCTTGAATCTCTCTGAAAACCTTCCCTCAGAATATGACACACTGGAACGATGAGCTCATCTCCTGTGTTATAGATTAATGACTATATTACCTTGAAACGGACGGCCACGCTACATCAGTCCAACACTCTACACTAATGATTTATTGCTAACCAGATTCAACAGCCCGCGTCCATTCATAAAATAGCTCCACTCTAAAACCTTGAATACATAAGACTATAGCCTGTGACCTAGAATACTCAACGATCCATATCAAATACACGATCATTACACCATGAATTTAAAAATGTATTAATTAAAGAAATAATAATAGAGGTTTTAAATGTGTCAAAAATTGCCATTCATAGTAACTAACTAAATTATAACGCCAATCTATGTGCTATCACTTAGGCTACTGAGCTCAACTTATATGAAGTAAAACAAAACGTAAATGTCAGAGATCAAAAGTCCGCAGCATAAATGTTACTAATAGCGGCAACAACATAGACACAATTTACACAACAATTTTATAAAAATGACTATATTGAATTAAACTCAACTCATCTACCCGCAGTTTCCAATAAAGCCATTAATCACTAAACACCTTCTTGCCATGTTTGCAGTTTAGCTAGGCTAACTTACAAGTTAACTTTCAAGGGTACTTTCCCTTATAAACAACAGGTAAATTACCACAACCCGCTACTGCTCCAATCCTCTGGGAAGATATAAAGATGCACATATATAATTCTGATAATTTTTAGACTACTATTTTTAAGTTTTTGGATTTATAGGCCTTTATAATTAATTGCTAGTTAGAGAAAATGGACCTACGGAGAAAAGTAGCGATCTATTGCTTTTCTTGGAGGTTTAGAGTTAGGGTTAGGTTAATAGTTTCTATGGTTCTTCGCTGAAGAATCTTTAGCCACAAAAACTAATCACCAGAACCCGGGTTGCTACTATTTCCTACTGGTCTAATTCCACATTCCTGTAGATACCTACGCGTCTTCAGCTCTTCTGCCCCCCCCCCCCTGGATCCGCCACTGGGTAACGTCATGAATTTTTAAATTTATTTATAGCAGTGGTTTCGATGTAGCACATGGGAGGAGCTTGAGGAGCTTGGGAGAATTTGTTATAGACTTTAGGAAACAAAATAATTTTAATTGTAGCCTACTTATAAAAACTGACCCTGACTCTAACCCCTACCCTTTACCCTAAACCTAACGTACCATATTCCTAAGAAACGAATAAAATTTCGTAAAATTTTACAAAACTAAAAGTGACTCGAGCCAGAATCGAACCCCGAACCACATGATCTAGGCCTACAGTAAAGTCTAGCATCTATACCACTAAACCACATATAGGCTTCCGTTCGAACTCAGTTTAATAGACATTGTCAACATAGCCTATAATACTAGAAAATCGTAATTCCTTTTAAAATAAATTCGTACTCCTAATCAAAGTTCTTAGTTTGATGTGCTGCAATCCTACCGATGCGTTTATTTAATTAATATTTAATTTTAAAAGGCGTGATCATACTCGATCGTCAGTCGTTAAATAACAGCTATACATGTATCAATACAGATCATCACAACGAGATGTAAAAGATACGGACATTTATCTCACGTTTAATTCTAGAGCCTATATATATATATAGGCCTATATATACCTTTCTAGAATACCATATGCATCTTTTTAATTGCATATATTATACTATGTTAATTCCGAGTATAATTACAGAAACAATACCTTTAATGCCAATCGATAGGAAAGAAACAACCACAATAATGCTATATTTCACCAAAATACTGGGGACCATCACCACCAGTATATGATACCAACTAAAAATAGTTTCGAGCCACTACACGAACTGGGCAGTGAGTCACATGAAACAATCCAAAGTAGGGTGGTGCCTGAAATTAGTTGCTCCAGAGTTACACTTGTGTGTATAGAGGACAACACTAGGAATCTCAAGTTTAGTAGAGCGCTAACACAAACCATCAAGGAGACTTCAAATCAGATAATCCCAATTTTAGCAAATTCGTATTTTATTGCCATAAATACTTATCGATAAAACGCAATCAAAGAAATTGGTCCACAATCCCAAAGAGGATGGACGACAGTATAAATAAGTTGTTTGACAATACCAAACTTACTAGAGCTACTTCTAATTATAAGTCCGCTGGAATGAATGAAATTAGGTCCAAAATTCGGTATGCAATGCAATAAATTCGGTATGCAATGCAATGGAGCACGATCTGAGCTTGACGACCAATTGAACCATATTCTGGCTAGTTTACCTATTGTCACTTTTGAAGAGTTCAAGAAGATAGAACATAAACTTTGGGACAAGCAAAACAAACTCTATGGTGTTAGATTGAACAGCAATAAAGCTGATAAAGTTGCAGATAGAATGATGAGCAATGAAGAAACGAGAAATAACAAAATAAGTGTAAATTTAAATAAAATAAATAGAAAGAGTAGCCTACGGTTAAACGATTAGAGACTAATGCAACGAAGGACTCGGATGTGGAGCCATCAGATCAGGAGGACTTGACCACGATATAAATTAATACGAATTCCGATACAGTTGAGAAAGATATGGAAGGGAGGAGACAGTCAGTATCAAGGCTGATATGTATTCTATTATTAATGCGGATATAGGCTTACAGTCTTCTGGTGATGAAAGATTATCCAGTAAAATGGGGATGATGTTTCCAATGAAGATGAAAGTAGAAAGCCCGAAGTTGATATTGCGCTGAAATTTCATCTAATATTAACTAGATATTAGATTTAGTGTTAAAATAAAAACTGAAGATTCAATGCTATGGGAAAATAAGGGAAAAAGTACAATTATAACGATTTTTAAAAGATGATGGGAAATATGCCTGCACATGACGTCCATATCTCTTCAAATGTTTTTGTCGTAGTTACTGAAATAGATATGGAGGAGGAATTCTTGCAAGATTGATTAATCAATACACTGTACAAACTGGCCAAATCCAATAGAGAGGTCGTTTTTTCTTGGGCTGTGCCAAAATATTAATTAACAATCATAAATAAATTGGAATATAAAGGTTCAAAAAGTCAACACCATTTTAATTGTCCCCGCCACTTCCCTAGATCGACCACTCCACCTCACTTACTCCTGTTACTCGCCCCTTCCCCCTTCAGGTAAAATTGCTTCCTTATACCTTCCCTTTCCCCATTTTAAATTGGTCAATTAAGATGAAATTTAATACTTATAAACTTTTAACTCTCTTATCAATTGCATGAGTAAAGGCGTTGTAAATTGTATTTATAAAATATGCTATGTATCACAATTTAATTGAGGTCTGTTGTAGGAGAGTAGATCGAGAAGAAAATCTAAGAGAAAGCAGGTTCGTTTCTGGGTGGTGGTTAAACGTTCCCAAAATTATTTGTTATCTCTCCTTCCACAGCTTGCGAAGTTAACGGAATCTCTGCTGCTGAGTAAACAAAACTGGAGTATTCCCAAGTAGATATTCCACTAATTTTGCTTTCATTTTTATTTCATGTACCATCTCTTTCTAGTGTTCAATTTTTTGCCTAGTGGCAGATCCAAGGTACGTATTCTTGTAGTACTGACATACTGCTCTCTTTCATTCACTATCTATAATTAGGCTTCATATATTTCATGTAGTATATAACTAGAGTTGTTGATTAAAGATGAAAATACAGATATTTTGGGAATCAGTGTCATGGTTGTCTGATGATATTAGTGATAGTGAAATTAGTTTTAGTGGATACAGTGTATTTAGATGTGACCGAAATGATTTAGTCAAGAAACGAGGTTGGGGCGTTTTGCTGTATATAAAAATGAATTGAACCCAAGTCAAGTTAATGATTTCTGTGTTTCTAACTTTAAAGAAAGTGTTTGGTGTAATATCAAGTGTAAGAACATTAATCTTGTTATTGGTGTTCTGTTTAGAGCAACGATATAGAATTATAATTTTAGAATTTAGTAATTCTTTATTCTATGGTTTAGAGCCTCAGATAGTTCAAAAACTAATGCCGAGGCTATGTTTAGTGTGTTTGATAAATTGTATGATAAAAAGGTTGTAGTAATGGGTGATTTTAACTATCCTGAATTGGACTGGGGAAATAGAGAAAACATAGATGAATCTCACTTATTTATAAAAATGTATAAATAATGTAATTCCCCCATCACATGTAATGGCATGTGATGGGGGGACGTCCCTGACATCATCCTTGTATGAGGAAATGGACGTTAAACCTTTATTATTATTATTATTATTATTATTATTTTTAGATCAGTATTGTAATAAGCCTACTAGAGGCAAAAATTTCCTTGATCTTGTTTTTGTGCTCTGAAGAAATAATTAAGGATGTACTTATAGGCGAACTTTTTGAGACAAGTGATCATCTAACCATTAACTTTGTAATTCAGTGCAGTTGGATCTCTTTAGGAAAGTCCAAAAATTTTATTATTTTAAAGTAAATTATGAAGAAATTAAAAGAAATATACAGCATAGAAATTTATTTCTGGTTTTAAGTCATAATGATAATAACGATGACGTAGAGGGCTTATGGAATAATATTAACACAGGTCTCAGGGTGATTCGTGATGAGTTTATTAAATTAAATGCCAAAAATACAGACAGATGCAAGTGGGCTACTAAAAAGGTAAGAAGAAAAAGAAAAGCCAAAAAAGATGCTTAGAAGAATTATAAAAATAGTAATAATGAAGAATCATTGTACTGTGAATATAAGAAAAAGCTTAATAAATATATATTCATTTCTTTATTCGTCAAAAACAGACAGGATCAAGATGCATCACATATAAATATATACACACACATACACACATAAACATAGGATCATAAAAAACAAACAAAAATGAAATACTAGAAATCGGTTGCGGAATAATAATTAATAAATCGGTTGCGGATAATAGAAAAGCCAAGTCAGAATTTGAAAAAAGCTAGCTCGCAATATAAAGAATGATGCAAAGAGTTTTTTTGCCTATGCTAATGCTAACAAAAGGTTATTAAAAAGATTAGTCCTTTAAGAGATGAATATGACAACATTATAGAAGATAATAAGATACTGCAAACTATTTTAATAAATATTTTTCGTCTGTATTTGTGGAACAAGATTTAGTTAATATGCCAGTACCGGCTAGAATCTTCAAAGGTAACTTTGAATTCTCCTTACATAATATTAAGTTTGATATTGATGATGTCATAAATAAATTAAATTCCTTAAATGTCAATAAAAGTCAAGGTCCCGATGAGATTCATGTAAAACTGGTTTTGGAGCAGTGGCGGATCCAGGGGGGGCAGGGGGCCCGCCCCCCCCTTAGGTCCGACGATAAAAAATTTTAAACTATATTTCCATTGTTTCTAAGGCAATTTCGATGTGTAAAAATGTTAGTAATGGCAGTGGTTGGGGGGGGCCCGGGGTGGAGGGTATGACAGGGTATAGTTTCATTGTTAGTAAGGCGATGTGTAAATAATGTATGTTACTAATGGCAGTGGTTAGGGGGTCCAAGGAGGGGGGTGGGGAGTACGACAGGGAACTCATTTCCAATAGCTCAATTTTTTCTAGGATATACTAAGAGCCCTGTATAATGGAAGGGGGTTCAAAAAATGTTGACCGTTTCACTAGCTCTCAATTTTCACCTGAACCTATGCATTGGAGGAAAAAGGGTGCAAGTAAAAAATGTGAACTCAGTACGGTAGCAGAGGTGCAAACAGCCTTGGGTGGGAGGGGTTAAGCCCCCCCAACCACCACCAAAATTAGGTCACTTTTGCAATTCATCGAGATCTTCAGAGTTTCTTCAGAGGTGGCAGTGGTTAGGGGGTCCAAGGAGGGGGGTGGGGAGTACGACAGGGAACTCATTTCCAATAGCTCAATTTTTTCTAGGATATACTAAGAGCCCTGTATAATGGAAGGGGGTTCAAAAAATGTTGACCGTTTCACTAGCTCTCAATTTTCACCTGAACCTATGCATTGGAGGAAAAAGGGTGCAAGTAAAAAATGTGAACTCAGTACGGTAGCAGAGGTGCAAACAGCCTTGGGTGGGAGGGGTTAAGCCCCCCCAACCACCACCAAAATTAGGTCACTTTTGCAATTCATCGAGATCTTCAGAGTTTCTTCAGAGGTGACAAAATTAAGCTACTTTTTCTAAAACAAATGTAGGATTTTAGATATTCCCCTGAATTTAGTACAGGTATAAGCGGGTGGGGGTAAGTTACGGGGATACAGTCACTCTACGAGCCGAATTCAGTAGTGAACAAATTTTGAGCCCCCCCACAGAAATTTGTCTGGTTACGACACATGTTCCGAAAAAGGCGAGGCGTAAGCAAAAAAATGACTCTAAAAAAATTTCGGGCCCCCCTTAAAAAATTCCTGGATCCGCCCCTGTTTCGGAGTTTAGAGATGCATTAGCACCAGCTCTATTAAGCCTACTAAAAGCTTCAATGAAAACAGGGGTGGTTCCTCAAGATTTTAAGAATGCTAATGTTGTACCATTGCATAAAAAGGGGAATAGGGATAAAGCAGAAAATTATAGGCCTATAAGCTTAACAAGTATAATCGGTAAGACATTTGAAAGCATTATTAAGGATAAAATAATTAGTTTCTTGGAAAAATATAAAGTTCTTAATTAGAAATAGTCAGCATGGTTTTATTAGTGGGCGTTCTTGCTTTACTAATTTGCTAGATTTTTAAAGAATATACTACAAAGGAAGTAGAAAATAAAAATAGCATTGATATCTTATATTTAGACTTTGCGAAAGCGTTCGATAAAGTTCCACATAAAAGATTACTTAGTAAGCTGGAAGCACATGGAATAATGGGGAAAACTTTTAAAGTGGATAGGTAATTGGTTAAGCAATAAAAAACAAATGGTGTGTGTGACGAAGACGAGTTCTCGGAATGGGCAGCAGTGAAGAGTGATGTGCCACAGGGCTCTGTTTTAGGACCTCTGTTTTTTTTTAGTTTACATCAATGACATTGACATAGATATTGTATCTAAATTTAGTACATTTGTAGATGATTCTAAAGTAGCAAAGATAGTAAACAACATTGAAGATGCTTAGATTTTAAAGTATGATATAAAAATATTACAGAACTGGTCTAGGGATTGGCTAATGGAGCTCTCTATTAATTATGTATTTTTTGAAAAAGTTGTAGCCTACCGGTAGGCTAAAACGTACATAGGACTAGATATAAAAACAACTTTTTATTTTTCTTTTAACAATTAGTTTCAAGAAAAGAATTAAAAACAATTTTACCTTACAATTTTGTTTGCCAAACAAATGTACTTTTCTAGCACTGCATGGCATATGTATAAGAAATCTCGTCACTGATGCTGCCTTCGGTCTAGAAACTCGCCGTTGGAGAGCAGTAGAGGACGTTTGTTCGGTGATTGACATCTACTTCATCATGATGATGCTACAAAGATTGTTACTGAATTTATGATTGATATGTTTCGTTGGAGTTGTTTGAATAATAGCCAACCAACCGGTGACCGTACCAGACGTAGAAAAGCAACTAAGGTAGGCTACTAAGATCCAAACCAGTGTCAAAAATGGCCTTCGGTTGGAGGGCGACTAGGCTCCAAAAATTGCTACAAAATTTTGTCAAACGAATGGAAGAGATTTTGACACGGTATAAGACAGAGAGCAGTGGCAAAGATCCACTAGTATCTAGACCCTAGTCAAACGGAGAACTGCCAGAGGAGTCATTTTGACTCATAATTTGCTCTAGTCTCTGAACTGAAATCACAAACAAATGTGGAAAAAAGATTAACAAACTTATCCATATTTTGTAACAAACGATGTTAGGTTTTCGGAAATGCATGTCGTATGATCATTGTACATTTCTATGTTTAACATTTGTGGTGACTATGATTTTATATCTGCAGAATTCGTCACTACTGTACGCACTGGAGCTGTGTGGATCATCTGAAATGGCACTGATAGTGTTCTACTGTTGCTGCCCCTAGTACTAGTACAACAGGTAGTGCGGCTTTACGAGTGGATAAAAATATCCTCAAAATCTCTAGGTTGGTTATTCCATCAAACTGTTGATTGTGGAACGCTTGTCGTATAGTCCATTTTTGACTGTGATTATCTCAATGACATCAACTTCAGTCTTTATAATAGCCTACTTTTGAAAAGTCCATATTAAAATGTGAAATATACAATACAATAATAGTAATAATAATAATAATAATCATGATAATAAATTAATTAATAATATACCTAATAATAATAAGTAAAGTTTACCGCCTGCTTAAAATTGATGACCTTGAGTAGTCGGGCCACAATTCAACGTAATGTTTATAACCAATGTAATGTTTTATTAATTATTGTCTATGATTTTTTACAAAAATAATAAAATTCCGTGTTTTGACTCTCAATCATCATTGACCCATAGGGCTACACCCATAGTTCTCCACGAATCACGATGCTCACTTGGAACCTCCACTGTCACAAATATAGCAGATGTTCACAGAGCACAAACCGCACACGCGCATGCAATCCTCTTTCCAATCTTCACGTAGGTCGGGTTTGGTAGATTTATTAGGTAGGCCTATCTTTGAATTTATTTAATATTCAGTCAGATCCTTACCCAGATGAAAGAGAAACTTGCGTCTAGAAATTCTGCAGCCAGTTTTTTCTTGTAGATAACGTGCGCATTGACCCCTGCTAAGTCAAGACTGTTGAAAGACTGTAGCGGCCACCTTCGGCATCCCGGTTTAGGATGAAATCTGTCTACACATGGAGTCCTGCATATCTATGCCATACTTGTTCTTGTTCTAGTACAGGATGGATTCCGCCTTTTTTCCTTCAGCCTATCGCACTGTACTAGTGTTCATTGTTGAGAGGACTGCTACACTTTAGTAGCTCTTGCCTGATAGCGAACCAAATTCACTGATCCAATCTGATAGAAAACTAAATCATGTAAATTCATCTTGCTTGCGGCTGGTGGGATATCCATGCGATTTAATCTCATAGTGCCAATAATGAATGTCTTCTTGTATAGTTGATACGACGCGTGAGTACGCCGTGACTCCTGGCTTTGATTTCAAAATATTCTGCTTCTGACATCTGCCGCAGATTGTTTGATCTGTAATGATCCAAGGCGTACCGTCCTAGCTGTGCACAAATGTGGTGTTATCACTGCAGTCCCCTTGAACGAGTTTCAACAGCATTATCATAATCAACATTATCATCATCATCGCCACCAGTATTAGTATCATTAGGCCTACCGCTGTTTTCAACCTCAGAATCTTCGTAACTGAAATCAGAATCTAGTTCAATATCCGAGTTCGATTTATCACTAGCTGCATCTGAGACATCCGATTCACTACCACTCTCATCCTCCAACACGTTCTGCAGTTTTTCTACAGAGCATTCTTCGCCGTCAAACGCCTGGGGCGTTGTAATAAAGTGCTGCGTTGCTCAATGTGGCACGGCTGACTACTGCACGAAACAATCGTCGCAAAATTATCCATTTTATAATATTTGTTTCAGACTGGATTGCTGTTAGAATCTTGAGAAGATATTCCAATTAGGGCTCCAAAGCTCTAGCCATAACCATAATATTAGCCAGAATCTTTTAAAAATATTTTGGAGTTTGGAAGTTTAATGGTTAAGAAATATAGCAAATATTGATTGTTTTGTTGTTGACAAAGTGCTTGTTGTCCAAGAGGTCGTATTAGAGACTCTGTATATATTGACAAAGACATTGATAATTTGATAGTGCATTATGCATACCGCGATAGACTTGTCAGTGTTACGTAATGATCCTGGAAGGTGCAGTAGGCCTACAGACGTCTTCGTGATTGAATCAAGTCAGTGCAGAACTGAGGTCAAATACATCGATATTTGTTATATCATTGTGAGTTTTGAAGTTCTGATGAGAACTTTAAATTCTTTTGTTGATTGATTTTATTACTATAATTAATTGTTCGTTAGAGTTTATTTGTGTCTATTTTAATCGAATTGCTTAATTTGAATATTTATATTGTCAAGGTTCCGATTTTTGCTCGCCATAATTTTTTTGTATTTAGTGCTAAATATTTTCACGTATTGGAGTGTAGTTAAATATTTAATTTGTCAATAGTGGACTTAGAAATATTTGGTACAAGAATATTTCTTATTTTTGTGAGATCCGTAAAAGATTGTATATTAATGTTCGAGCAGTAGAGAGCTTATCCAAAGAGGGCGTGGGGTAGTATTGAGAACTTAAAATTATACCAATATAATTAATCTATTGCTAATATAGCAATAATTTACTTTATATTCATGCATACAGGCTCTATGCTATTTGGCCAGGCAGTGGTCAAGTTGCAGAGTAATTGAATCTGATTGGTCAATCACCAAATATGACCAAGCGTCACCTGTGGTAGAATACTTGGAGAATGATATTGGTGAAATACGGGGAAGAGAATTCAGCCTATTGATATTTCAGGGATTGTGTGTTTAAATCTGATATTCAGTTTTATGTCGCAGTGGTAATATATTGAGTTGTATTGCTTTTTTATTTACTATTAGTTTGTGAGACGCTTATTTAGAAATCTCTTTCTTGACTTCGATATTGAAATCAGTTAAGGATTAATCACAGAGATTCTCGCAACAACTACAGATCGGAGTCCCACACACCTCTGAAAAATACAATCTCTGGTGTACTAGTGCAGCTCAAGGCATTATATTACAGTCACGGAACGAACAAACGTCCTGTGCTGTGCTCCAACGGCGACTTGCGAGACCGAAGGCAGCATCAGCTACGCGAGTTCCTTATAGTCTAAGATATAGATTATAAATTGTAAGGCTATAAATTAATGTCTAGATTCCAACCTGACAGTGTATCTAGTTTAGTGATGATTAAAACTCAGAATAGAATAAAATACAAAACTTGAAATTGAATTCTACAGGTTTTATTTAAGCACTTGCATCGGAGCACACAGCAAAATAAACTAATTGTAGATGACTGTTCTTGATTAAGTCACAATAAAATTTTCAATAAACACAGAAGCAAATGGTAATCAAGAGTGTTAATAGCCTCTTACGAATTTTAGTAACATGTTAAGAGTGATAATAATATCTTAAGAGTGCTAATAACATGTTAACAGTGCTAGTGCTAATAACATATTATGAGTGCTAATAACATGTTAAGAGTGCTAATATCATGTTAAGAGTGATAATATCATGCTAAGAGTGCAAATAATATATTATGAGTGCCAATATAATTATAGAGCTTTATTTCACCACTCATGTAGCCAGACATAAATAAACTACAAACACAATCATACAAGTAAACACAAAATAGCACTAGTGAAGATAAAAGCAAAGGTTAACAACCGTTTCCTCACTCGGAAACGATGTCAGTGACGGGCGAGCCCAGGATTTGAACCCCGTTTAACCACTGATCCGCGGTCGAATATCATACCGACTTCGCCACTGGCTCCAGTAAATTTTTTCTGTAACATTGAATGTTTTATGAATGTATTCCACTGTAAACAATCGACGCAAACATAAAATCTAACAAGCAACTATATATACACTGTGAGTCAAAAAAGACATGTGCGCAGTCTTTCGCCCATAACTTTGGTATTAGTGAACCGATTTTTTAAATTTTTGCATAGGTATAATCAGGAACACATTTGCTATAAAATAACGTTAAGTGACTCTGTTAATTATAATTTTTGCGTTGAAGCAGTGCTTGAAAATATGCGCGACTGAAAATATTCAGTTTAAGTAAATCAATCGCTACAGAATGTTTACAAATCCGTGGCTTAACAAAAAACGAAACAAGCAGTATTATACTGCTACTGTCAACTGTCAAAGCTTAATTATGCTCAAAGTGCCCTCCTTTAGCTGGAATACAAGCTCGGAGACGCTTGCGCCTCTCATCTATTGCTTTGTCAATGACAGATTGCTTCATGTCTTGCCAAACGTCCACCAGGCGTTGCTTCAACTCGTCCACGTTATTTATTTTCTTCTTTTCGGTGTAATTTCTTTAATAAGCAATCTGGCCCTCCCAGAATCCAGTTTTTTGTTGGAAATTCGGCAATCAACCAATGTGAGCCACAACCCTTTAAGAGGTACAAGTTTTTGTGAACTCTTAATCTGCTTTAGTAAACACCATTTTAAAATTTAAACAAAGACAGACTATGTTTGTAAAATCGTCTGTTATTGTTTAAAATATACCGGAATTGTCACAAAAACTAGATTTAAGATTGATACTTTTCTTCTACTTTATAATTCTGAAGCAATTTTGAAAATCGGTTCACAAATGTCAAAGTTGTGGATAAAATACTGCGCACATGTTTTTTATGACTCACAGTATATATATATATATATATATATATATATATATATATATATATATATATATATATATATATATATATACAAATATTAAGTTATTATTAACTAAACATTAATTAATTTCTCTGGCCAGATAGAGTAACTGTTTTTACTACCGTTGACGCAGTATTTATTAACCAATATAACTCTCCATTGATACAATCAATAGTATTTGCAATACAAATTATCAAAAAGAGAGTTTCCACAAAACAAAATAAGTCTTCCATTTGCAATTTTTAATTCAGTAGGAAACTGATCTTAGAAAAAATGGACTTCAAAACGTTGAGAACGCTCTTCTAATATTTAAGCGATTTAAATATATATTAAGTTTCAAATATATTATTAGAATTCCTAACTTTTGAATTCCCTTTAACTTTATATGACCAAACAAAGACATCGCTATCGCACTGAAACACAACGTTATCTCTCTTATAACATCGCTATCGCACTGAAACACAACGTTATCTCTCTTATAACATCGTTATCGCACTGAAACACAATGTCATCTCTCTAATATGTTATTTTATACTTTTACAAGTTGTTACATGTACAGTATATGTTTTATATGTTGTTGTCACTCTTGCTTTGTTATCACTAATAACATGATACCACTTATTATAGTGATCATTCGTGACACGTTTTGATCATTATTAATATGTAAAGAAGTAAGCTGGTAAAGCAACTGTTAACGTCAGTTTTCACACTCGAATGCGATGTCATTGACGGGCGAGCCCAGAATTTGAACACTGCCCATACTGATCCGCGGTCGAATATCTTACCGACATAGCCACTGACTCCAGCCAACACTCAATGTCGTTATTGACACTCCGTTATATGTTATTATATAAAACATTTAACATATAACATATATATTATATATAACCTATACTTATGAATGTATGTTTGAATGGAACAAAATCCCTACAGTGATACGTAATTCTCACTTGGTTAAATCGTTTGTAGCCAAATTAAAGAGCTACTTTAGTTCATTGTTATAATAAGTTTCATTGTCATAAGCATTTAATTAATCTGTAACATTACAGTATCATGGGATTCGTTGAGTACGTTTCAACATTGATTATGTTGATTAGTTCGTTCGTTGAAATCGTATACTGGGCTATCTTGTTTAATTATTTATAGAATTTCTCTTAAGTCTCAATTTTGAACTAATTAAGTGCTACTCTGTGTTTCTGTTTAGTTCTCTGTGTTTCTTTGTAGCGGTTCTCTGAAGCTCAGATTTATCGGCAGAAGAAATAGGCCTATTCCCTTTTTAAATTACTGTTGTCATTATTTCAAACTTTAGTAACTAGAATTTCTTTTACTTGTATTTCAGGTTTATTTCGTTTACCTAGTTATTTTTCAATTAGTATTGAACTGAATAGATGTTGTTAGAGTTTAACATCGGTCTCAGAAGACGACGATGATGTTGTTTGGGGAAACTAACTGTACAACAGAGGTACGTGATCTGCTGTCATAAAGCCAGATAGTCCGCTAACAATTTGAGAGACTGTAAAAATTTGACGCGAGAGGCTTTATTCATTTAATATTAATTAACTTTATTATTACAGTTATTATCTAAATTAAGTTATATCATTAACACTTGCAATTCCACGAAAGTAGCTTCATATCTGCCCGGCGCTGTTCACATTGACGTCCCCGGGATAGGACGCGCCTCTTCCCGAAGGCACCATCACGGCCCGAGCCCGAAGGCCCCGCATCAATGCGCTCAATAGAAAAGTTCTGTAGAGAGTAACTGCAGAATGAAGAGAACAACTGCATTGCCTCGGAACATAGCATCGACTGAATAGAATGAACCGCAACTAACTAAACTAACTTTGCGGCCTAAGCTCAACCAACACTCATCTCAATGCAATGCCGCAGAGCAACCTATTCCCAAAGCATTACCATAGAAGTAGCCAACTTATAACTTCAACAAATACGCAGTTTCCCAATAGAATGCCGGATGAGATCAGCAGTTTCTAGGAAAATATGCAATGTTCTAGAAAACAGCCAAACTTGATAGCTTACAACAATAATATGCTTAACCTCAATACCACTATAGTATGATTGAGGGGTGGTCAACTAGATAGGTAACTTGTGACCTCTTTGACGGCCTTGTTTGTGTATGTCACTGTATATTTTGAGTGTATCGAAATAAACATAGTTCTCTATCAGCAACTGTAACATGTTATTATAACTCTTAACATGTTATTATAACTCTTAACATGTTACTATAACTCTTAACATGTTATTATAACTCTTAACATGTTACTATAACTCTTAACATGTTATTATAACTCTTAACATGTTATTAAAACTCTTAACATGTTATTAATGTTCAATTGTTTAGTGTTCAATTCTTCAATTTCTCATTTCTTTAGCAAGTTATATCGTAAATTCGAAAAGACAAACTTTAGACAATGTCAATTCTTATCAGATCAGTTTCCTACTGAACTAAAAATTGCAAATGGAAGACTTAATTTTTTAGGAAACTGTGTCTTTTGTATTGCAAATCGTTTAATTGTATCAATGGAGAGTTGTATTGATTAATAATTAGGCTACTGCGTCATCGATAATGAAAACAGTTACTCTATATTGCCAAAGAAATTAATTAATGTTTAGTAATAGTTGTATTTGCTTCTTTGATTTTATGTTTGCGTCGATTGTTTACAGTGGAAAACATTCATAAAACATTCAATGTCATAGAAAACGTTTACTGGAGCCAGTGGCGAAGTCGGTAAGATAATTGACCGCGGATCAGTAGTTAAACGGGGTTCTAATCCTGGGCTCGCCCGTCACTGGCATCGCTTTCTTGTGAGGAAACTGTTGTTAACCTTTGCTTTCCGCTTTACCAGTGCCATTTTGTGTTTGCTTGTATGATTGTGTTTGTAGTTATTTTTTTGTCTGGCTACCTGAGTGGTGAAATAAAGCTCTATAATTATATTGGCACTCATAATATATTATTTGCACTCTTAGCATGATATTATCACTCTTAACATATTAGCACTCCTAACACGTTATTTGCACTCTTATCTTGTTAATAGCACTCTTTACATGTTATTAGCACCCATAATGTTATTAACTCACTTAACATGTTATTTTAGCACTCTTAACATGTTACTAGCAATACTGCCTTGTTATTAGCACTTGTAACATTTTATTATCACTCTTAACTTGTTATTAAAATTGGCCATGTTATTAGCACTTATAACATTTTATTATCACTCTTAACTTGATATTAAAATTCGTAACAGGCTAATGCTACTCTTGATTGCCATTTGCTTCTGTGTTTATTGAAATGTTTATTGTGACTTAATCAAGAACAGTCATCTACAATTAGCGTATTTTACTGTTTGCTATGACGAAAGTGTTAAAATATATCCTGTAGAATTCTATTTCAAGTTGTATTTTATTCTATTCTAATTATTACAAATTAATCTAAAAAAGAGTTTCGTTTGTGTTCACGAGGCGACTATACCAGATACACTGTCAGGTTGGATAGTAGACCTTAAATCATATCCTTAGAGTTTCTAATTTATATCTTAGACTTTAATTGATATCCTCATCCGTAAACGATAAACAACCTAGGCTAATGTCTCAATAGCGTAGGGGTAGCGTCATCAAGTTTTAAATGACAGATGGTGAGGTGAATTGAACCTTCGTGGGGTCGAATCCCAGCCGCGCTCATCTGATAGTAAAATCTTGGACATTCACTGGACTAGTTATACGGAAAATGGACTAAATTGTCTATCGGTTTAAACATGTGGTATAAAAAGTGATAGATATCAACGTAGTTGATCATTTCCCTATAATGCGGGTTTACTTTTTTAATGCACCATGCATGTAGGTCTATTATTAAGGACTATTAGTATTTTACTTTCGTCTGTGTTTTAAATGCCAATTTCATTGCAATAACTACATACAATTACTTAAAATTGCGAAAGATTTAAAGGTAATCAGTTGAATTCATAGAATAGAGAATTAATAAAAAATAAGAATTCATATCGTTGGGTGAACTTGAATCCAATTTGCTGCATTATTATGTATTGTGAATTTTTTGAGTCTAGGGCCCCCTTTCATAGGGGGACCCGGGCCCCCTGGTCTCATAAATACGGCCAAAGACTTAAAAATACTACATAATTAATAAGAAAATGAATTAATATCGTTGGGTTAATTATAATCCAATTCGCTGGATTATTATATGTTGTGATTTTTTTAGGCCCGAGCTCTCATTGGAGAGGAGACTCTTGGGGGTGGGGACCGGGTCCACTGGGCTCATAAATACGAGCCTGAGCAGGTTATATAGTATGTAACATAACATGCAGAATAATAATAACAACAAGAATATTAGAGTGCAACAGTCATCAATGACAACTTCGAGCACTATTGAGACAAAATAAAGCCGGCGCGCAAAAGGAAGATCCAAAAGCGGTGAAAATTTCAAAATCCAAAAATTCAACAGAAGGCCTAAAAGGAATTAAAGAAGAGGTGGTTTAGGCGCTGGTCGCATAAGTTAGAGGGATACGAATTAGGCCTATTATGTCAACGTCTTAGTGATCCAACACAGAGATATCAATTCGGGAGGGTCAAAAATAATATATTCAATTTATCTAATTATGATCGAAGATATAGATTCGAATAGTCTTAAGCGAGGTAGCTGCTTCAGCTTTCGTCTCGACTTGAATTTGGTTTTAGGTTTTTGGAACTGATGTTATTTTCTGTCATCGGTGACTTTATAGACCTATAGTGAAATGATCAGCTATGTTGATTTGTTCTTCCCGGGTTTTGGCTTGAACCGTTTTTGGACCCAAAGCTCTGCTCATCGGATTGGATTTGTTACCATAGTGCAAAACGGCAGATGGTGACTTCCTAGTAATGTTTTTGCAAATAAATTTAAACCTTTAGACATAGTAGGCCTAGAATAAATTGCTCTAAATTTGTAATCTTAAATTAGAAATAGAAAATTCTAATTAAATGTTTTTTTCTTTTGACACACTCACAATATTCTTACAGTTCTACACCGCCACCTAGCTGTGGATGATAGAGTCAAGTCTCTAAATATTCTTACAGTTCTACATCACCACCTAGCTGTGGATGATAGAGTCAAATTATTAAATGTTCTTACAGTTCTACATCACCACCTAGCGATGGATGATATAGTCACAAAATGTCTGGGTGTTGCTCTTGAGTCAAATTTCTCCGGCAGTGAATACATCAGTGAGGCCATTCGCAGTTGTTCAACAAGTTCTTTTGCTGTTCGAACATATCATTAGACAATGAACGCTCCGCTGAAATACCTCTTCTTCGTGGTGTGCCCCAAGGACCTGTACTTGGACCTTTACTTTTTTCCATTTACACTACCCCACTCATTTATGTTTTGGACAATGCTTCAATAAAATTTCATTTCTATGCTGATGATACTCAGCTGTACATCTCATTTTCTAGCTCAGATTCTGACTTGAAATTGCAACACCTTTCATCTGTTCTTGACAAAGGGTATTCATGGCTTTGCAGTAATCGTCTCTCTGTCAACCCCTCAAACCGAATATCTTTTAATAGGTACTCCCCAGCAAAGAACCAAAATTGCCAATTCCTCCATCTATTTTCAAAATCTTGCTCTCACTCCTACTCCCAAGGCTAAAAACCTTGGTGTCATATTTGATGGAAATCTTGATTTTAAATCTCATATCTCATCTGTCTGTCGTTCATCTTTCTTCCAGATTAGTCAAATCAGACAGATACGGTCATCTCTTGATAAAATTCATCCATAATTCTTGCCAACTCAATAGTTCATTCTAAACTTGATTACTGCAATTCATTACTATATGGTTTTCCTTCTTCTCTCATGCGTTTGCAATGTGTTCAAAATACTCTAGCACGTGTTGTCTGACGATCCTCGAGGCTTCAGGCCACCTCTAGTTCCTTGCTTAATAATCTTCATTGACTTCTTGTAGTTCAAAGAATTAAGTATAAAATTGCTCTTTTAACTTTCTAAACACTCCTTTTTGATAAACCTTCTTACGTTTCTGATGTCTTAATCCAATATCAACCTTCTCGCAAGCTTCGTTCTTCCGATAACGAACTGCTCAAAATTCCTTATATTCTCACTTCGTTAGGTAGACGTTCATTTTCTTTCTCCGCTCCTACTGTTTGGAACTCTCTGCCTCCTGGTCTTCGCTCATGTTATACTGCTTCCACTTTCCGTTGTAAATTGAAAACACATCTTTTCCCACCATAGATTTTATTTCATCTTGCCTGACTGTTTATTTTTATCATCGGACCGGCACTGCTTAGGATCTTTTATTTCTCTTCAGCACGTGTTTTTTTAGATCGTTTGGGGTGAATCGATTTGTAGTGACATGTGATGGGGTGACGTTCCTGACATCACCCTTGTATGAGGAAACGGACGCTAAACCTTTTATTATGATTATTATTATATATCGTATTGTTTGAAATATAGACCAGTTGTTCCAGTTTTCAAGACAAATATTTTGATGACATAAATTTATGCTTCTCAATTAGTTCTTACGTTTTATGATGCGTTGATGTCTTATTTGAGCTTTGGTTAAAATTAGACCTACAGCATTGTTCAGAAAGAACGAAAGTGAATTTTTATGTAGATATTCATCTCTTTAGCAAAATTTTAGAATTGGCCAGCAAGAGATTGTGTAATTTTGCAGTTAATAACTCTCATCACATTTTGTTTTCGGTTCTACCTATGAAGATAACTAATAGTCGTTGCCAGAGAGATAGCGATCTCTCAGTTTACCAGGATGTTTACAATTGGCTCTAGATCCTTTTATACTTACACTAAAATTGTGTAAACAACGATTGACGGCAACTTCATCAGGAGGATGCTACAAAGATTGCTCCTAAATTTATGATTGAAATTAAACTATCTATGTTGCGTTCGGGTTGTTTAATAATAGACTAGCCGGTGACCGTTCCAGACATAGAAAGTGACTTAGGCACTAAGATCCAAAAAAGTGGCAAAAAGGTCATTCGGTTGGAGGGTGTCTAGGCTCCAAAAATTTATACAAAATTTTCTAAAACGAATGGAAGAGATTTTGATACGGTATGAGACATGAAGTACATAAGGTATGGGAAGAGTGACAAAGATCCACTAGTTCCCAGACCATTGTTATACTGAGATTAAAGGGAAAATAATGGTTAGATTATAATGATGACTATATTACCTGCAGGCCTACATTTGACACTCGCCAGTATCTTTATAATTTAGGAGTCACATAAATTTTACGATTCAATATAAATTTTAGGTAATTTTTACGAAATGTCCATTTAATATAGCTTGAAATATTACTAGCAACGCTAATGGTCTGCTGTTATCTCTATTGCTATTTGTTGAGTAAATAAGGTCATGATGTTTTATTAAGTGAAGTAGCTTTATTTATCCTTTTTATAGCTTGGAATTGCATTCTGTTAGACAGTTAAATAATTTGCTTCTGAGTAAGATTCTGTGTTTCAATTTAATTTTTGAGGTTTTACATATCTTTTAGAATTTAAGTGGCTGGTAATTTAATGCAAATGGATTGTAAATTATTTTTGTTTAGATGTATAGGAAACTTTGTCCACAGTATATATAAGCAACATACGGATATATCTAACTACAGACCTAATGCCAATATTTAATTAAAAATATTTATGCCTATCTTGAAAGCTGTTTCTGCACATTAAAATTATATATGCAATGAATATAATAGCAAGCAATGACTATTGTTAGGCATGCTGTATTTGTTGTCTATTATGACGTGAAACAAATAAAAAAGTTGTGATAAAAAATGTATCGATAGGCCTACAACCTTTGGCTAATCATGGAGTAAACTTGGCTTGTGAGACGTGAGAGTTGACTACATGGCGACTTCAAGTATTGAATCAGTTATAAAACAAAAGAACGAAGAGAAGGATCTGGAATGTTCTATTTGCTTCTGTGTATACAAGAAACCCAAGCTGCTGCCGTGTCTGCACACTTTCTGTCAGGATTGTTTGGATAGATATTGCCAGGAGCATAAAAATAACAAGGTTCCATGTCCACTGTGCAGGGGTATGTTTAGTGTGCCACTAGGTGGTGTGGAGATGCTACCTGACAATCAGTTTATAGCCAGAGAGATTCAAACAAAGAACAATCAGGAGAAAGAGTGCCAATGTGATCCCTGTAGGGAGATTGGAGAAATCATTAAAGCAGATTCATTCTGTATGGATTGTCGTCAGAGTCTTTGTCAGAGATGCACGAAGCTTCATTCAAAGGTTAACCAAACCAGACATCACAAAGTTGTTAGTATTGAAGAGAAACCAACAGATGATGAGCTGAAGAGATTGATGTCTAGTTACTGTAGTAAACATAACAACAAAGAAGTAGAGTTGTACTGTTGTGACTGTAGGGAGTTGATCTGTGGTCTCTGTCATGCTACGGATCATAGAAAGCATGATTGTAGAACATCAAATGATATAGCCAAACAAAAGAGAGAACTTGTTGAGAACGACAGGAAGAAAATTGAGAAACATCTTGTGGTACTCAACGAGAGAAAGCAGAAATTAGAGACATTGAAAGAGGATTTCTTTCAGCAGGTTTCACTAGCAGAATCATCAGTGAGAAAGTCTTTTGATTCTATTCGCCAACTTGTAAATGACTATGAAAATGAAATGCTGCAACAACTGCTCGCAATGAAGGAAAGAAGAATGAAAGAATTGAAGAATGAGAAGGAATTAGAAGATCTTCATTACACTATGTTGGAAAGCTTCCGTGCGTACAATGGCATGGTTAAAAAGCGTGGTACAGATTGCGAGATAATAAGAGCTGCTGATGATCTCCACAAAAGAGCTGAGGAGTTGATAAGAGATCAGAAGAAGAGAGAGTTAATAAACTACGATGAAGTTCAATTAAAGTTCATTGAACCTAAAGCTCTTACTTCAGATGAAATCAAGAAGCTTGTTGGAGATATAGTTTACGAGTCTTCTTTTAAAAAGTTGGGTAAGAATATTGAATAAAGAATATTGAATATTGAATATTGAATAAAGTTTTCTACTATTATAATTTATAAATTATGTTGTATATTAACTAATTGTTATTTGGTTGGAGCCAGTGACGAAGTCGTTAAGATACTCAACCGTGGATCAGTATGTGCCGAGTCAAATCCTGGGCTCGCCCGTCACTAACTTCGCTTCCGAGTGAGGAAACTGACGTTAACCTTAGCTTTAACCTTAGCTTTATTATATATTATCCTCCTATTTATTTTACTTTTATTCCGTATAATTACACACACATGACATACCACATGTGTTTACAATGTTTCCTTTCGTAAGTTTCTGTTTTTGTAGTTTTCGTTATTTCCTCCATTCCTTTCCATGGTTATTAGTAATCGATGCCTTTTGTTGGCGCTCCAATAGCAGCCGGCGCGGATTTAAGAATAACCTCCAACACCCTGGGGATTATTTACTTTCAAAGCTGTCTATACGCGGTCTTCCAGACTGGTCGCCCACAATTTGCTAACCGCGTGCAACGAGGCTTTACTTCGTTCAATTGACGCGAAGCTTAACTGAGTGCGCTAAATCCCCCCCCCCCCAATTTATTTAGAACTCTCTCTCTTTCTCTCTCTTTGGAGAAGGAGTTCTTGATAAATTACTATAAGCAATATTGATTTAACCATGCAAAGTATGCCTTCAGTAACAAGAACTTTTATTTAAAAATCATATTAAGTCACAAAATATAGATAGTAAAAGCCTTGGTATGGACCACGCTACAGTATGGATGTGATATATGGATATTATCGAAAGAAGATGTCAGGAAACTAAAGGCATTGTAAAGGCGGATATGATAAAGAATGGAAAAGATTAGCTGGACCCGAAAAGTTACACACTAAGATGTTGTGGAGAGAGTTATGACTGATTGACAGTTAATAAATTCACTAAGTAATAGGAAGAAGAGTTGGAAATGTTACATTCTAAGGGGAAAAGTCTATTAAAAAGGTCAGAGAAGGTGGAAGGGAAGGAAAAAGAGGCAGAGGCAGGACGAGAATTGGAATGTTAGAAGAAATTACAAAATAATTGGTACTGGAAAAACCGGTGTGTATAAATTATAATTTGAAGTAATTTGCAATTTATTAATTTGTAATTTGTAATTCGACGAGGAAAAGCATTAGAATTTGTAATTCAATTCTAATTTTCAAAGTATTGTTAATTTTTAATACAATAGCATTTGTCTTAGTATTTGGTAATTTGTAATTCAATTAGGCCTAGATGGCAGCTTGTAATTTTCCTACTTATTTACATACATATACATGCAAATAATACGTATATAAATAATTCATATGTAAGTAGTAAAGAGGTAGGTTTTATTATACCATATCCATATTATTCATATATACGTATTTATATTATATATATATATATATATATATATATATATATATATATATATATAAAGGTCTATTAAAAGAGGTCATAGAAGGTAGAATGGAAGGAAAAAGAGGCAGGGGCAGGCCGAGTTTAGGTATGTTAGATGATTTAAAGACCCACTCATATGTGGAAATGAAGAGGAAGGCGGAAGACAGAGAAGAGTGGAGGCGTTGTGTACCATGGACCTCCCAGTAGGCAGTGCACTAAGAGAGAGAGATATATAATATTTTTTCCTTTGATAAATTGTTACTTGCTTCACATGTAGATGCTAGGGACGCATGGCTCAACTCAATTGTTGATGTTAAGATCTTACAAGTCAAGACTGAGAGGATCAGAGGACTGGCAGTCGTGGAAGATGAGATCTTTGTGGTAGGGTGGGGTCAGTCAAAAGTCAACGTGTATGACACACACAGTTTGACAGAGTCACATGATATCAACATTCCTGGTATGAAGTCACCTGCAGGTCTGGCTGGTTGCTCCTACAACAAAGCTCTGTATATCAATGACTATGGGCTCAGTTGTATCCACAGAGTCGACCTCAACAACAACAACTCTGTTACTCGCTGGGATATGAGAGCGAATCATGAGCCACGTAATCTCTCAGTGACACACGAGCACAATGTGCTTGTTACAGTGGTGAGATTCAATGACGAGACATCACCGTGTGGCTGTGATCTGTACACGAGTGAGGGTCAACTGTTGCGTGAAATAAGATATGACAGAAGCATTGAAGGCGCCTGGCAGACAGTTCATTTGTCACCTGAGCAGTTCATCGTATATAACGTGGGGAGCTCCTCTAACAGTGAAGTCTCTTTGATAAACTCTGAGGGTCAAATCATAAAATCTTACGCTGTAGGGGATCGAGGAGATAAAGTGAAGCCGCTCAATGTCAAATCAGTAGCAGTTGACTATAAGAATAAACTCTTCTTTGTATCTGATGGAGATATAAACAGAGTTCTACTGTTAGACACAGACCTCAGTTATCTAGGTCAGGCTGATACACCACGTTGCCTCCACACAACCAATCATCTCTGTTATGACTCATCCACTGATCGACTGATTGTGGCTGAGAGGTACGGAGGCCGTGTGCGTGTGTTTATCTTCAGTACTACTCACTAAACGACATCCATAACATCATCCCAGGATCAGGAAACTGGCATTAAACCAATATTAATATTGCTCTTATTATTATTATTCTTAATACGTCCTAGCTTACAACAGTTATTAAGTTAGCTTTGCTTTGAACTGAGCGCAAATCATTCAGATAACATCTGATCTATGACGGCTGTCACAGCTGATCTATGACCGCTGTCACAGCTGATCTATGACCGCTGTCACAGCTGATCTATGACCGCTGTCACAGCTGATCTATGACCGCTGTCACAGCTGATCTATGACCGCTGTCACAGCTGATCTACGACCGCTGTCACAGCTGATCTATGACCGCTGTCACAGCTGATCTATGACCGCTGTCACAGCTGATCTATGACCGCTGTCAAAGCTGATCAATGACAGCTCTCACAGCTGATCTATGACCGCTGCTACAGCTGATCTATGACCGCTGTCACAGCTGATCTATGACCGCTGCCACAGCTGATCTATGACCGCTGTGACAGCTGATCAATGACAGCTGTCACAGCTGATCAATGACAGCTGTCACATCTGATCAATGACAGCGATTCCAGCTGATCAATGACAGCTGTCACAGCTGATCAATGACAGCTGTCACAGCTGATCAATGACAGCTGTCACAGCTGATCAATGACAGCGATTCCAGCTGATCAATGACAGCTGTCACAGCTGATCAATGACAGCTGTCACAGCTGATCTATGACAGCTGTATTTAATAAATATTTAGATAATATTTGTAGTTTGTAGTTTTATTTTATGTTTACGTCAATTGTTTTCAGTGGAAAACATTTAGTGTTACAGAAAACATTAGCTGGAGCCAGTGGCAAAATCGATAAGATACTCCACTGCGGATTAGTATGAACGGGGTTCAAATCCTGGGCTCTCCCGTCACTGACGTCGCTTTCGAGTGAGGGAACTGACGGTAACCTTTGCTTTTAGCTTAACCAGAGCCATTTTTTGTTTACTTGTATCATTGTATTTGTAGTCTATCTTTGTCTTGCTACCTACGTAAGTGGTGAAATAAAGCTCTATATATTAGCGCTCTTAACATGTTAATAGCACTCCTAACATGTTAATAGCACTCCTAACATGTTAATAGCACTCCTAACATGTTAATAGCACTCCTAACATGTTAATAGCACTCCTAACATGTTAATAGCACTCCTAACATGTTAATAGCACTCCTAACATGTTAATAGCACTCCTAACATGTTAATAGCACTCCTAACATGTTAATAGCACTCCTAACATGTTATTAGCACTCCTAACATGTTAATAGCACTCCTAACATGTTATTAGCATTTTTAACATGTGAAGAATGCTAATAACATGTTATTAGCACTCTTAACATGTTATCAGCACTCTTAACAGGCTACTGACACTCTTGATTTCCATTTGCTTCCCTATTTATTGAAATGGTTATTGTGACTTAATCTAAAATATACAATTAATCCTCTATATTTTGTTTATTCCTACCTCTCTTATTTATCTATTTCTGCCATACATGTAGGTCTAATTTTTGACTCGCTTGCCTTGGATCTTGAACTTACACTGATTTGATCTATCTTTCCCATGTGGTCTCTGTGTACTCAGTGGTCATCGTGTGGCGCTTTGGTGCCTGTTCCTGTAGACTCTGCAAGAGACGTCCCTGACCTTGTCTTATGGAGAGGATCCAGACGTTAAATTCTTATTGATTGATTGATTATTTTGCTGTGTGCTAATAGTGCCATGACTAATGTGCTAAAATAAAACCTGTAGAATTCAATTTAAAGTTGTTTTTTATTCTATTCTGGGTTTTAATCATTACAAATTATATCAAAAGAAGAATTCGTTTATGTTCACCAGGCGACTAAACCAGATGCACTGTCAGTCTGGAATATTGACCTTAATTTATATCCTGACAGTATAGTTTGTATCTCAGTCTTTAATTGAAATTCATATCCGCAAACCATAAACAACATAGGCTAATGCAGCATGCCTGTAGACCTATGTATTTAGGGCCTAACATTGTCCGTGTTTTAAATACCAATTTCATTTCTAATAAGTAGGCCTACGCTTCATAAAATTATTTAATATAGTGAAAGATTTAATAGCAATCAAGTGAAATCATGGAAAAAAAGAATTAGTAAAGAATAAAAAAGCTAATAAAGCTAATGTTAACGCCGGTTTTCTCACTCGAAAGCGATGTCAGTGACGGGCTAGTCTAGAATTCGAATCCCGCACATACTGATCGCGGTCGAATATCTTACCGACATCGCCACTGGCTCCAGTCAGTATTTTTAGGCCTGATCCCCCTTTGGTTGGCGGGGACCCATATGGAGGGGCCAGGGCCCATTGGGTCCATGTTAAATAAGTTGAAATCCTGCTACAATAACTGTATTAGAAACTCCTTTGCTATAACTATAGATATAGTGTAACTTCGATATAACTATATATAAATATATAAATACATGTATGTATATATATATATATATATATATATATATATATATATATATATGCATGTATATATATATATATACACATGTATATATATACATGTATATATATATATATATATATATATATATATATATATATAAATATATACACTTGTAACTATAGATAAGGCCTAGTGCAACTTCGATGCTGGATGAACATAGGTGTCCCAGTTTTCAGGATTTTTTATCTAGCTCTGTTACTAATTTTCAATCAAGATTTTCAATCAAGATTCTCAGTATAATAAGTTGATTAACTATGCTATTTTCCTTGGGCGGTAATTATATACATAAATATTATAATAATTATTATGATTCATATCAATATATTTGCATAGATTTTTATATAGACTTTATATAGACTTTTATAAGAATTTTTTATTTTTAGAATTTATGTAGACTTTTGCAATAGAATGAGATTAGTGGTGACCAACACATGAGAAGAGAAGGCGTTACACATGAAAGAAACAAGGAAGCACCGGAAGCGAAGGAAGATACCAGATAGACTATATTCTGATAAAGCAACGGTACAGGAATAGTGTGAAGAGTTCAAGGGCTTATCCAGGATACGATATTAATTCAGACCACAATCTACTAATGGCAAAAGTAGGGCTTCAGCTGAAGAAAATACTTAAGAAGAAAAGCAGTAAGAGATGGAATTTGAACGGATTGAACGAGAAAAGAAGTCAGTTTCAGGAAGCAGTGGAAAGAGAAGTTAAGGAAATGAAGGACTACTAAAGAACAGGGGTAAACTAAACATTTTGTCAGCTAAAGGAAGCTATTAAAATAGGTGCAAAAGAAGTTTATGGCTCTCTTAAAGCAAATACAGCTAAAAAAATCCTTGGATCACAAGCGAGATGCTTGAAAAATGGATGAAAGGAGGAAATGGAAAAGTATTGACACCAGTCATGGCCGAAGGAAATATAGAAGCTTAAACAGTGAACTTAGAAGAATTACAGACTAAGCAAAAGATCATTGGTGATTTTAATTTAGTGCTAACAATGCAATAGCAAACTTTAAAACTCGCCAATTTTAGAAATTCAACTTTATTCTTTTAGAAATTTAAAAAATTTTAGACTTTTATTAGACTCTCAACTTCCAGGACACAAATAATTAAAATTAATTATATATATATATATATATATATATATATATATATATATATATATATATATATAAATTATATACAGTATATTAATATTAATTATATATAATCATATTAATTATATATAATTATGTTAATTATATATAATTATATTAATTATATATAGTTATGTTAATTATATATAGTTATGTTAATTATATATAATTATATTAATATAATTATATAATTATATTAATTATATAATTATATTAATTGTATATACTGCTGGATGTTTACACGGTAATTTATGGTAACTTTGCATTGTCAACCCTCAGTAATTTCAACGAAGATTCGTCTTGCAGAACTTTTCTTAAATTTACTACGGGAGTGAATTAGGTATTGTGAATTAGGTCGATAGACTTTACATTGTGTTTGACTGTTTAATTGTTTAGTGTAGTGAAGGAAAATATTATTTTCTTTCATTATATAATATATTAATATATTATAATATATTATATTCAAGCATGCTTAGTTGAATGTAGTTTTATATTTAAAGAAATCAGAAATGTTGACTTAAATAAATCTTTTTTCATAGAAAGCATATTTATGTCTAATGCGATATCGTCTTATGAAAAATTAAATTCGAAGCTACTAAATCTTCTTAATTTATTGTCGTATTATTGTATTATGCTTAAAGGTATAGCCTAATGAAATTGCTGTCTACAAATTTCTATTAATATTATGAATTTTTTATTTGAATTAAAAATACCCAGACTATTATTATGAGCAATTTTATATGGGCCTGATAAATTTTGAAGTATGGTATTATTCTACGATGTATTTAAAGTTTCAAACACTCTATAGTGATTAAATTGTTCTGTTATGCAAATATTTAGCACTAGCTTAGCTTAATAATTTAATTAATTGTGAGTAATTAACATGTAATTACTTAATTATTATATATATTTATAATTATATTACTTAATTAATAATTGTGAGTATTTAAACATTTGTTAGCTATACTACAAGTATTTTAGGTAGTTAGGCTATGTAATTAGTCACTGCTCTTTGAAGTTTAGTCCGATTTGTCTTTGACTGGTACTGAAAGACTTTGAAAATGTAATTAATTTTGGTTTTCTGAATCAGTTTGTATCTTATTCGACGTCCCTGACACCATCATTGTATGAGGAAACAGACGTTAAACCTCTATTAATATTGTTATTCTAGTTGGCCTCAGCGTATGTGGTACTAGCGTGAATGGAATTAATAGATTTTACTTGGCAGATGTAGAAAAACTTGCTGCGTGAAGATAATAATAATAATAATTTATAACGAATTAATAATTTATGATAATAATAATAATATAACCTTCAAATAACGCAGACTCCCCTGTACAAAACTGATTAAGCTTATAGTACAATGTTGACGTTGAACATGTAAAAATGGCTACAAAACACTCAGCAGGATTTGAGCACATTGATGGATACACATCTTACAGGAGAGATAGGGAAGGTCGTAGAGGGGGCGGAGTATTGATATACGCTAGCAATAAATATAGAGCAAGAGTTGTGAATGTTGCCGGTGACTGCAAACAATTCGAGGTGCTATGGATAGAGCTTATAGATAACTGTAAAACAATATTAATTGGTGGTTTATACCATCCTCCTAACCCTGTGTATGATAATAGTCAGTTTTTAAGTTATGTAGCTACTTCTGTTGACTGTTTAAGTAAATCTAGTGACTTAATAATACTAGCAGGCGATTTTAATGGCATAAAAGCCAGCAGTATATCCGAGCTAACAGGTCTTCAAGACCTCGTATCAACTCCTACACGTGGAAACAATATTCTGGATCATATTTTTGTTTCCGATATCTTATATAGTAAGATAAAAATAATTAAATCTACAGTTCTTAGTGATCATTCTGGCATAGTAGCTTACAATGGGGATGTCAAAGTCTGTTCTACTAAAACCAGGCAGACATATACCTTTCGTCATAAAACACCATCTAATAATGCTAAGTATCTGTCGCATATTTCTTCCATCCCATCCTCAGAATTCTTTAATCCTTCAATCACCAATGTGCAGGATTCATTTGATCATTTCTATTCAAAGGCAATATCTCTCCTCAATAGTTTTTTCCCGACTAGAACTGTTACAATAACATCCAATGAGCCAGACTATATTACACCCGAAATTAAGTCACTCCTTAGAAAGAGAAATGCCTTAATGCACAAAGGAAAGTTAAATATTGCTAATGCTCTCTCGATAAAAATAGGAAAACTCATAACGAAATATAACTCTTATCAGTTAACAAATCTAAACTCTGCCACTAACTCCCATGATCTATGGGCAGCAGTAAAGAAGGTCACAGGTAAGAAGCTATATCAACGATCTTCTCCCAATCCGAGCATAAATGCTGAAACGCTTAATAGCTATTATGCACTAGTCTCAACCGACAGTGAGTATAATGAACCAATCATAAACCAAGTGAATAATATACCTAATAACCCCGTTTCAGAATTTACAATTTTCCACATTCTGGACAAATTAAAACCAACAGCCACTGGTCCCGATGACCTTCCTTCATGGTTCTTGAGACTATCTGCTCCAGTCTTTGCAGCTCCTCTTGCTAACTTAATCAATATGTCTATCCGCAATTCCTATGTACCTATTCAGTGGAAATCCTCAGTAATTAAGCCGATACCCAAGGTTTCATGCCCCAGTGTCATGTCTGACTATCGCCCTATTTCCATCACCCCTGTACTCTCACGCATCACTGAGCGTATTATCACGTCACGGTATATATACTCAGCGCTATTATCTTCACCTCCAAGCCTTGATTTCACCAATCAGTATGCATTTCGCCCTACAGGATCCACTACTGCTGCTCTCATTGCCTTCTTTCACAAACTTTCGTCTATGCTCGAAACTGAGACCTTCGTCAGAGTAATAGCGTTAGACTTCAGCAAGGCGTTTGATACAGTCAGACACTCACAAATGATTGATAAACTGTGTACCCTAGATGTGCCTAGCAACATTAATGGGTGGATTGCCAGCTTCCTCTCGGCCCGTTCACACACCACTATCTTTGATGGTCAAACATCGTCATCAGCAGCAATCAATGCCAGCATAGTCCAAGGATCAGCCCTTGGACCAACTGCATTTGTCATTGTTACATCAGACTTAAAAACCCTACAGCCTACAAACTCTTTGTTCAAATATGCCGATGACACATACCTGATTGTGCCTGCCTCTAACCTTCACTCAACGGAAGAGGAATTAGTTCATATCGAAAAGCTGGTCCCGCTCTAACAATCTACTATTAAATCGAAATAAAACAAAAGAAATTCTCTTCCAATTACCCAAGCAAAAAAGGCAGATAAGAGATGTCCCACACCTTGATGGAATTGAGCGGGTTTCTAACATCAAATGCTTAGGTGTCATAGTATCTGATAACTTTTCTTTTTCTGCTCACATCACAAACATCATTAGCTTGTGTTCGAGCAACATTTTTGCGCTCTATTCTTTACGTAGTAAAGGTTTGGCAAATGATCTTCTTCAGAGAGTCTTTCAAGCCTCCACACTCTCTAAGCTTCTATATGCCTCCCAGTTTTGGTGGGGCTTCACAAATGCTGAAGAGAGAACCCGTCTTGAAACCTTTTTAAAGAAGGCAAGGAGAGCTGGATTCTACAGTAAAGAATCTAATTTTGAGGATCTATGTAACTTTGCTGACAATAATCTTTTCAAGGCAATCTGTAACAACCCTGCACATTTACTGGCGCATTTGTTACCTCCACAAAACAATCATAATTACCCAACCCGAAGAAATACTGCTAAGAGATGCTTTTCCCTTCCCATAAAACGAAGCAGTCTGAGCGATAAAAACTTCATTATTCGTATGATTCTAGATGATGCTAGTTAATTTAATGAATACTAAAAGATTCTTCTTTACTCATAGTACAGTACGCCCTATATGGCAATTATGAATAGTATAAGCCATTGATTTATGTAATGTTGTAATATTCATGTGGTAAATGTTAGCGAGAACAATTTTTAGTTTTATCTCTCTTATATCTAGCCTATTAACTGTTTATGCTATATCTGTAATTTGTTATGCTATGTCTGTTGGAATTTCTGTGCTGTAACTTTCTGCGGTTGTCAGATTGAACGAAAATAAACGAATATATTATTAATTGGAAATATCCAAAATTAGGATGTCTGAATTGAGAAAGCATTAATTATTTAAAAACTGATATTGATTTTAAAGTGTCTAAATTCGTAAAAAAAGGTAGCCTAAAGTAAGCACGCACTTTAGTGAAATGATCAAGTATGTTGATATCTATCACTTTTAATACCACATGTTTAGACCGTCAGGCAGTTTAGACCCTTTTCCGTATAACCAGTCCAGTGAATGTCCGAGATTTTACTCTCAGATACGGCTGATAATATAATATATGATAATATGTAATTACTAATATCAGACATTCTATAACTTGTCTCTTCAAAGACAGAAAAGAGTGGAGGAGTTATATACCATGGACCTGCCAGTAGGCAGTGCACTAAGAGAGAGATAACTTATGAAAGTAAGACGAACTTCCTTTTCTTCGTTAGAATCTCACTTTGAGTTTGTAGTGAAGATTTTTAACCAGTGAACATACATTTTAATAGCTCAGTTTTAAAAGAGCTATTGTCTCGAGATAAATTCTAAGTATGTTAAATGATTTAAAGACCCCACTCATGTGAGGACATGAAGAGGAGGACAGAAGTCTCTGCGTTGTGTCTCTTACAGAACACATAACACAGAGTACGAGTAGAAATATGTATTTTAGGCCCGCGACTTGAGCAATAACCAGAGAGAGAAACAGAGTGATTGAGAGAGAAACAGAGGTGCATAGGGAGAGAGCTAAAGAGAAAGAAAGAGAGAGAAGTGAAGAGAGTTGCACAAAAATTAGCACTAACTGAGCTGTATTTTCATCATATTAATTGGATTTATTTGAAGAATTTACGTAGACAAATTTACGGAGCTGACTACGAAAAATTTACTTCTAATTATTTGTAGAAATTCAATTCAATTCAATTTGTAGGAACCGGCTGCAAAAATAATTTATTATTGACTTCATTTTACCATCGCTCTCTATCTCTCTCTCTCTCTCGCTGTTTTCTCTCTATCTTTCTCTCTCTCTCTCACATACACAGCTATCTCTCCATCTCATTCTGTATGCCTCTCTCTCTGTCTCTCTCTCTCTCTCTCCCTCTATCTGGTTATTGCTCAAGTATCGGTCTATTAAAAACAATAATAATTTTATAAATAATAAATTAATACAAATCAAAAATTTTTCAGAAAAATTCCATAATTGTAAGTTATAATCATACAAACATTAATCTGATAATTCTGAAAGGCGGTTAAATATAATGAGCGAGTTTATTTAACCGGTAAATTAGCGTAAACAGCTTAACCAGTGATTGTATTACCAGTCAACCGGTTTTACAATCGCGTAACCGGTTCGCCTATGCGGCAGTATAAAAGCAGCAGCTTCTGAGTGATTGTCACATTCGTCTTCAGTTAACTGAGACGTTAACAAGGTGGACTGCCTAGAGCGGACTGCCTAGGTCGGACTGCCTGGGGCGGACTGCTCCAGGCTGTCTGCCTGGGGCTGACTGCCCGGGGCGAAATGCCGGGGAGGTCCAGCCCCCGTGGCGGTCCAACCCCCGGTGCGGGGCAGCCCCCGGGGCTAGGTAGTCTCCGGAGGGGTCTGCCCCGGGGGCGGCAGCCCCTGGGGGGCCGCAGCCCTTGGGGCGGGGCAGACCCTGTGGGGCAGCCCCTGGGGAGGCAGCCCCTCAGGTGCGGGGCAGCATCTGGGAGCAGCCCCGGGGCAGCTCCTGGGTCGGGGCAGCCCCCGGGGCGGAGTAGACCTTGGGGCGGGTTAGCCCTCGGGGCGGAGTAGACCTTGGGGCGGGTTAGCCCTCGGGCGGGTTAGCCCTCGGGGCGAGGCAGCCCCTGGGGGGCAGCCCCCAGCCCGGGGCGGAGCAGTAGGGCACCCCCCGGGGTGGGACAGGGCACCCCGGGGTGGGGCAGGGTACCCCGGGGTGGGGCAGGGTACCCCGGGGTGGGGCAGGGTACCCCGGGGTGGGCCCCGGGGTGGGGCAGGGTACCCCGGGGTGGGGCAGGGTTTGAGTCGGTTGAGTCGGTAAATCTGAGCCTTATTAAATGTCACTACATGGTCTACTTTCGGCACTTTGGTGTTTATGAACTTAATGTATATTCTACCGGTGCAGTAAACCTTAGCGAACTACAAAATAAAAGCAAAAGTGTTAAATTTCTTAAACTCTTAATCTGAGAAACTAAACTTTTGTGTGTGTGTTAATGGTATCTCTGGTTTGTTTTGTTTACACTGTCAATCCAACATGGCGGCTCTGAGTTCTCTGAGATCTTGGGTTCCTCTCGGAGCTCGTCAACTTTCTCGTCTAACTTTTCGTCCTGTTCTAACTTCTCACGCTAAGCTTCCTGTCCTCGTCGCATCAAAATCAAATCCAGGTGTGATGTGTAAATATGTTCAGATGGATTAAACATGTGTTGATGTGTAAATTGCCGCAAGGTCATTTATTACTAGATGACCGAAACATAACATAGCATAACAACTGATTTTCTGGATTTTGGCAGTTGCACTGTTCTGGACCATTCATTTTGCTCGCCGGCTTGATTTTGACTCAATAGTGCTCGATTTTGTCATTGATGACTGTAGCACTCTAATTGTTGTTATTGTTACTATAGATAGTTTAGAGCGTGAAGGTAAGCTAGATCTTACAAGAGTAATTAATTTAGAAGACCGAATATCAGCAGGCTGCATAATTTTAATCAAGTGAGACATACAAGTTTGTCCAGGGATGGTGACGGTTTAAGAAGCCGTTTTATAAATGATATGCTCTTTAATCATTAGCCAGTGACTAGTTGAAGCCATAACCTATTGTGTCAGGTGGCTGATAGCATATGATGAGGCTAATTTTGTATGAAAACATTATTTAAACTATTAATTTATTATTAAAATAACCAGTTCTAAGTAATTTTGCTGGTGTCATCATTTGTATGCAAGGCAAGTCAGCATGTAAAAGCTTAAATTGTCTCTGTCTGCATAATCTGTTAAAACTGATAAATTGCAGCGTACTATGTACATATTGAATCCTAAGGGCTACCATGAAAGAACAGCTTTACTATTACAGAAAAGCTCTTGTGCTGGTGATCATGTAGACTTGCTAGCTTTGGCTTCCTTTCACGTGTAACTACTTACAAGTTTTATTTCCAAATTTGTATGCATAGTATTATGCACTGGTATTTTGTGATACATGAAAGTGTAAAGCAATTTGCCTGAATAGTACTTTTTGTTTAAGATAATACTTATTGGCTGAGATAAAGCGAGATGAAATTCTGCATGTTATTTATATTTTATAGTATGTGGAATTTTAAATTTTTAGTTAACTGCCGAAACTTTTAACATCTTAAATTCGTATGAATATTTTGTAGTCTCAGTTCGTCTGATGAGTCATGGAAGAACCTTAGAAATTACACCCTCTAGTTTTGAATGGAGAAAATTCAAAGATCACTTGGTAGTTATGCGCTCTGTCTATCTATGTATCTTGTTGTCTATCGGTCTCCCATTTGATCTCTCTCACTATCTATCTCTCTCTCTTTCGCTATCTCTTTCTCGTGCTCACTCTCTCTCTCTCTCTCTCTCTCTCTCTCTCTCTCTCTAAATTTCCTGGAGGCATATGTGTGGCCTATAACTTTATTTACCTGTATCCACAGTTTTCTTTAGTTTCTGCGTAGTAAATGCATTCTCATTATCAGGCATATCAACACAAATCTACATGTATATATGTATCAATTCAGTCTAAGCAATTTTTATATTCAGTCATATTTACTCTTCCATCCATTCTCTCATATTGAATCTTCTACCATGTCGCCTATACCATGTACGATGTCACTGACGTCGCTTTCGAGTGAGGAAACTGAAGTTAGCATAGCTTTACCTGATTTAAAATTTATTAGTTAGTTTATCAGTAATATATATATATATATATATATATATATATATATATATATATATATATATATATATATATATATATATTTATTTATTTATTTCGCCACTTGGGCAAACAACACACATTCATTGCACAGTAAAACAAAATCAAAATCAAAGAAACAAAATGCAAATACACAGTGAAAATTAAATTAAAGCACATAAACAAAACATATAAACTATGTTTATATGTTTTGAAAAACATATAAACATGGAAAACTATGCTGTGCACATCCAGCCTTTCTCTACATCATTATGAAGGTATATTCACCCTCACAATTTCTCAAAATGAGAGTCAATTATACTTCTGTAGTTATTCTCAAACAAATTGTATCAGTATTAAACATATTGGCTAATCTGCATATATTATTCACTACTAGATACTTACTCAGCGTCCTTAACATAATGTTTTCTGATCCTGAAATAGATTCTAAGAATGACATTACCTTTAAAGCATACAGATGTAGCGTAGGTTTATGTCCCATGTATTAGTGGCATTGTCCCATGGCATTGTTTTATTAATTTTTTGTCAAAAGTGTGAAATATTTTTTCAAATGATTTTGACCATTGTACTTTTATTGTACTTTGATATGTTTCAGCACTTCTATGTTATGCTTGGCCTGATTCCCATGGGTTTGGTCATCGCAGGGGCCAATCTTTTTGTTGGTGAGCGACCTTTATATATATTGGATGAAAATTAGTTCCAACTGTCAGTGACACCTTTTTTCCGGCTAATACTCTGCATAATATTTAATGTAATTTTGACTTAATGTCTGAATTTAACACATGGTAAAATAATATTAATACTGCTTGCATAATCGGTCACTTGCTTATAGCATGGATATAAGGTGAACCTTCCCTGTGCTGATGTATCCATTAGACATGTAAACGTCGCCAAAGATGTGTTTTCAATTTTTATTTTAGTATGATCTGTTAACCAAATCCAGGCTGCAGATGAACACTAGTTAGACATTCTTTCTATTACAAATACGATTTGGTATCTTCTTTTTAGTTTGACATATTTTTGCTTATCTCTTTTGTGTTTGAAAAAATTCAAATTCTTACACAGCTCACTCTGCTCTTTATTGATCAGTTAGAGTTGACTTACCATGACTACTGCTGCTAGATGGTGTTAGTTTAATATATATATATATATTTATTTATTTACAGTGGAAATGGGAAGAATTTTCCGGGCCCCCCTGTATTGTATTCCGGGTCAATTCTAATGTATTTACAGGTCTCCTAGTATCTAATATGGGCCCCAAGCAACGGAACGCACCTCAGAAAAATTGAGAGCTAGGGGAACTCAGTTCCCCTGCTTCCTCCCCCACATTAACCACTGTTTCAACTTAGCTATATTATATGACAGAAATTAGTTACTTTTGTGCTTAATTTTGAAGTATTTTGCACTCAGCCTTGTGATGAATTTTCTTAAAATTATATTTAATTATTTCAATTTTGAGTATGTTTTATATTTTAGGCCCTGGTGAGCTGGCAGATATCCCTGAAGATTATGAACCGAAGCACTGGGAATATTATAAGGTCAGTTTTTCTTATTATTTGATAATTATTACACTAAGAAAAATTATCTGATGTAAATCATATAAAATGTTAATACAAATGGTTATTCTATGTTAAACTAAAGTGGCATAAGTGTATGTGGCAGTGGAAAGACCCGGAGCTATAATGGTAGTTGTAATAATACGCTGTATAGCAGATGTTAACATCAGTTCTATCTCTCGAAAGTGATGTCAGTGACGAGCGAGCCCAGGATTTGAACTCATACATACTGATCCGCGGTCGGATATCTTACTGCCATCGCCACTGGCTTCAGCCAGTTGTGGTATCATGATTATTTATAAATTATATATAGCTTGATGTTGTCATGATTGACTATTGTTGTTGTTGTTGTTTCAGTCACCTATCACTCAGTTTATCGCTAGGTACATCGTCGTAGACTCACCGGAGAAGCTCTATGAGAGGAACATGCACTTTGTGGCCATTGATCAGGACAAGATTCAGATGAGGTAAGACTTTTTTTTCTAGAGCTGATAGGTTGTCACAGAGTTCTTTCTGCGGAGTTCTTTCTGCAGAGTTATTTCTGCAGAGTTCTTTCTGCAGAGTGCTTTCTGCAGAGTTCTTTCTGCAGAGTTCTTTCTGCAGAGATCTTTCTGCAGAGTTCTTTCTGCATAGTTCTTTCTGCAGAGTTCTTTCTGCAGAGTTCTTTCTGCAGAGTTCTTTCTGCAGAGTTCTTTCTGCAGAGTTCTTTCTGCATAGTTCTTTCTGCAGAGATCTTTCTGCAGAGTTCTTTCTGCAGAGTTCTTTCTGAGTTCTTTCTGCAGAGTTCTTTCTGCAGAGTTCTTTCTCCCCCTGCTGGTACTTAACATGAAATTTGTTCCTCATACTCTTATGCTTATTGATCTCTATCATTCAACTTAAATATTGATCTCTATCAATCAGTGGATTATTGATCCTTATCGTTCAGCTTAAATATAGATCCATATCATTCAGCTTAAATATTGATCTCTATCATTCAGTTTAAATATTGATCTTTATCATTCAGCTTAAATATTGATCTCTATCATTCAGCTTAAATATTCTCTCTATCATTCAGCTGGCAGTGAGAAACAATTATCAGTCAATTACATGTTCTTTCCAGGTAAAAACTTTGTAGCTTGATGCCATCATAGCAGTGTGTATGTTTTGTTGGAAGCAGAAGATAAAGTTGTTTATAGGAGAGCTTGATGTCATCATAGACGTGTGTACGTTTTGTAGGAAGCAGAAGATAAAGATGTTGATAGAAGAGCTTGATATCATCATAGACGTGTATATGTTTTGTAGGAAGCTGGAGCAGAAAATAAAGATGTTGATAGGAGAGCTTGATGTCATCATAGACGTGTGTACGTTTTGTAGGAAGCAGAAGATAAAGATGTTGATAGAAGAGCTTGATATCATCATAGACGTGTATATGTTTTGTAGGAAGCTGGAGCAGAAAATAAAGATGTTGATAGGGGAACATGGACAGCGGCACGACTCAAAGCGCTGGTACTACATACCCAGCAACGATCAAGTGCCGCAGGCAGGCAGAGCTCATTTTGCCAAGAACGAGGAAACAGAGGGGTTCAAATAGACTGCTCGTAGTGGCTGCGTGGATGTTATGAAAACTATTAGAGACTGAAGAGAATTTGATAAATCTCTATAGAGTTACTTTAATAGTAAATTTAAATTAACTTTTACATCATCATCATCTTCCCTTAAATCTCAATTTAACTAGGGTCAGGATATGAATACACTTGATCCATTCGTTTAGGTTTTGTAGCAATGTCTGGAGCCTAGGCGCTCACCAACCGAATTCCCTTTCTGACGTTGGTTTGGATCTAGTTTTTATGTCGCCTTCTACAACACGTGCATATTTACACGGTTGGTCTATTCTTCAGACAAACCGGACAAAACACGAGGAAAATAAACTTTAATAAAAAACTAAAATGAAATAACTTTGATATACCTTTTAAAATTTAAAGTTGCTATGCTTGTACTACTAAAAAGAGGTTGAAGTGAACTAAGTTAAATGAGACTGAAAAGAATATGGAGTTAATTATAGATTCAATTTAATGTAAGCTTTAAATAGACATTGAAAGGCCATTAAAAGGTAACTGGAGATTCAGTAGTTAAAATCAGTGACGTCCCCGACATTGCCTTATGGCGAGGAACCGGACGTTAAATTCTTATTGATTGATTGATTTGTTTTATCAGCGATTAATTAGAAATATTCTATAGATGCAATGCCTAAGCTGAGGCATATCCATATTTATTAACTAAGGAACAGACAGAGAAAGAAACCGAACCAAAAAATGAAACTACAAACTCCTGCGCCACAGACCAGTTTGCTATCCGTTAGGATATTTAACTTATTGCTAGTTCAGGATTGCCAAAATATGTTGTCAATTTGTCATGTAATAAAGGTCCATATAGTCTTGCTTTTCCCAATCCCTGTTGACGGCTGTCTCCGTGAAATGATCATAGCTACTGGATTATAGATCAACCAGGTTAAAATTATAAAGAAAGAGTTGAGTCTCTAATAACTCATGTTAAAGTCACAATGTTTATTGGTTAAATTGCTCAACTCTGACTCAATGCTGAGCTTTAATAATTACATTCAAGATCCCAGCAGACGCTGTAATAAATTATTTCAGAACCTTCAGGTCCAGCTTTTCTTTAAAGATTAAATTTAAAAAAGAGGTATTTTATAGTCTTGATCGTCAACTGTTTGCCATATATCTCTGTTATTTAAGACGAAGTAATTTAAGCCTACAAATCGTAACATTTCTCTAAATTAGCTGTAGAATTCGGCTGACTGTTGTATTCTATTCTGCCGACTATATCCATGTTGCTAACGTGAAAGATTTCGGCTGAGCATGTCTTGAGTTATGTACGTGAGTTAAACCTCTGCTCACGTGGAGTTGGTTGCGCGTTGTCTGATCTGGGCTTTGAACCCAGGCTGCTTGCATCCGAAGCGAGCACTCTAACCGTTACTCCATATCCCCTCTCAGTACGTTAACTGATTACGCTAATCACGTGATGTACGGCGGGATTTAACGCACTTGGTTTAGATACGCGTAAATAACCGAAGTTAAGCTACTTCGGTCTCGGTTAGTACTTTGTTTGTGACCATCTTGGAAGATCGTATGTTGACAGCTTAGAAGGAAAAAATCCCAGGGTGATGGAAAGTTATTCTTAAATCCGCGCCGTCTGCAATTGATGCGCCATCAAAAGGCAACGATTTCTAATAACCATGGAGAGGAATGAAAAATGGGCCTTAAACAAGCATCTGTGCTTCCTGACCCATTGTGCCGTTGATTTCTTTCTGATAAACTCTTCTTGCTAAACCTTCACTGCTCATGTGACTCCAGTTCACCAGATTATTAAAATGGCGGACGATCGTGGCGGACGTTCACTCTAATTGTAGAGGATTGCTAATCAGTCTTTATAAATGAATTTGAAACTGGTTTATGGTCTGGGGTGGAGTATTATGGTGTCACTCAAACAAATTAAACCTAGCACAGAGTGATGTGTATGACCTTGCCCAGGACCGGTATCGGTGGAGACAGAAGGTAAATGAGGCTGCTCTGTTGTCCACAAAGTGACGTCACGCAGAGAAAAGAAGTTCACCAGACGGCAGTAAAGTCCTTCCTGTAAGAGATAAATGAATTAGATGATTCTGTAATTCCCCTTCCATGAAGAGATTCAGGTTTCATCTGAGGTGTTTTGCAACATTCTGCCAGCTCTCCTTCAAATCTAATTTTCTGCTAGCGATAGCTTATCATTTACACCAAATATGATTTAGATATTGCTAATGCAGCGCAGCTATTAACTTGAAGAACTAATACTTCTGAAATAAACATACCTAAGTATAAAAATATTAAATTGACCCTCATCGACCGGTCATGCCTCAAGATCTGCTTAATAGCTAAAAAGCGTAACATACAACTTTGAACAAAGTGCATATTTCAATTTTTTGCCGAAATGACTAAAAATTAAGTCATTTCTTGCAGAATTTTTTCTCAAATAAACTCGAGGCCTATTTTATTAATTAAGTGCAGACAGCTTTATCGTCGTGTGTGGCACTATAAGTACCGGACTACCCAAGTTCTCACGGTTGTTCGTTTAATCCTCGATACATTATAATATTGTTACTTAAATCCGTCTGTTTAAACTCCAGCCCTGATAACGATATATTTAAGTTTGTAGAGGCTTAGTTAAACCTTGCTCGGAACAAGTAGTTCCACTGCATAGAACTGTTGTGCCAATTATTAACAATAGGACGAAAAAGACTTATCGATTACGTAAGATGAATGTAACGGACTATATTAACAATTATTTGAAATTACACATATAATTCAAACAAAAGTAATTATTATAGTGTATAGTAATATAATTAAGGGAATCTATATTTATTTCGACAGCAATAACAATGTATAGGCTATGCGTACGTGCAGTGTGAACAAAAAAGAGAAATAAAAAAACAAGTAGGCCTATACATGCAGATTTACACAAGCAAACACTAGGCCATCAAAGAGGGTACATGACGCCCTATCTAGTTGACCTCCTAGTTATCCGTCACCATAGAGATTTGACAGAAAATCAACAAATTAGTCTGAATAATCAGATTCAGTTGCCTTATATTGACATCAGTTTTCATGGTTATCAACTCAGTAGAATTATAGTTAAAAGCTAAAAAAGCTAATGTTACTGTCAGCCTCCTCAATCGAAAGCGATGTCAGTGACGGGCGAGCCCAGGATTTGAACCCCGCACATACTGATCCGCGATCGAATAGGCCTATATTTTCGACATCGTCACTTGCTGGAGCCAGTGACGATGTCCAGTTGCATAATAAAATTTTACCAGTTGTCAAGGAAGTTATTTTATTTTAGTAATTTAATAATTAACAATTTATAAAGTTATTTTATTTTATTTTATAATTTTATAATTTATATAAGAAATGGACAATCCGCTAATATTGCGATGTGAAGGTGGAATTTGATTCAAGCCAGTTCTTGTAGTATTCGCACATGTACGATTTATTAAATGTCACATTTGTTTTCTTATATAGGTTCTACACGTAATTGTTAAATTTTAAACAAAATTTAAGTAAGGCCTATTTAAAGATTGACTATAAATTACATTTGCCTATGCGTAAATGTTTGTCTAGCACGGTATTTTGTTATTCAAATTTTGTTAAATTTAAATGCTTATAACATCAGCATTATTCAAGAATAGAGAATAATCAATCAATCACTAAGGATTTAACGTCGGATTCCTCGCCATAAGGCAATGTCAGGGACGTCGGAATATATGTTCCTGTAGCATAGGGCAGCGATCCATCTAACTGCTTTTCTCAGTGATAACTTTCAATAATTAGAAAGTCCTAATTTCGATCGAAAAATATTCACTTTAGCCGTATAAGTGATGTTTTAGGTTCAGGAGCATTTATCCTGATGGTTGGAATCAGCTATAGACTAATAGAGATTGATAATCCTGAGAGGTTAAAGGTTAAATAAGTATAATAGACAAACGATCGCCAATGATCCTGAGTTTTTGGTCCATCTGATCTTCTACATTCTTCTCAATAATAAAAATAATAACCTCCGACAATTTTTATAGCGGTGTCATGGCCGGTGTCCGGTCTTCAAGACCGCTTTACACGTTCCTGGTAGGTTATTATTAATCCTTTTCATGGTTAATAATATCTTTGCTATTGATAGCGCCAATCGGCAGCAAGCTCCGATACAAGATTAACGTTCATTGGGCTCAAGGGGATATCCATCATTACTTGACTGACATGGGCTTTGAACCCAGGCCACTTGTATCCGAGGCGAACACTCTAACCGTTACGCCATATCCCCTCCCCAAATTGCCACACTTCGAACGCTTCCAGTGTCAGAATATTCTCCTTTCTTAACGTCCATGGTTCAGAAACACACAGGAGCGTGGTCCACACAGGAGCGTGGTCCACACAGGAGCGTGGTCCACACTGGAGCGTGGTCCACACAGGAGCGTGGTCGACACAGGAGCGTGGTCCACACTGGAATCCTAACAATCTTTGTCTTTGTGGATTTCTTTCCTCTCACTGAAGGCATCTTATGTTGTTATAATAGATGATTTGATAACAAATTCGTATATAAAGCTCAAAAGAAAGGCTATTAGTAGAATCGGTTGGAAACGTTAAATGTTACCGATCTGCCATTAGACAGTACACTAAGAAAGAGAGAGAGATATATATATATATAGAAAGAGAGAGAGAGAGACAAACAGACAGAAAGTGAGAGAGAGAGAGAGAGAGCGAGAGAGAGAAGGGACAGAAGGAGGAATGGAGGGAGAAAGAGAAAGTGAGAGCATTGGAAATGTGGATATGGAGAAGAATGGAAAGGATTAGCATGACTCAGAAGTTTACAAATGAGGAAGTTATGGAGAGAGTTGGTACAGATAGGCAATTGATAAATGTATTAAGAAATAAGAAGAGTTGGATAGGACACATTCTTAGGGGGAAAGTCTATAGAGGTCATAGAAGGCAGACTGGAAGGAAATAGGGGCAGAGGCAGGACGAGATTAGGTATGTTAAAAGACTTAAAGGCCCATTCACATCTGAATATGAAGAGGAAAGCGGAAGACAGAGAAGAGTGCAGGCATTATATACCATGGACCTGCCAGTAGGCAATGCACTAAGAGAAAGAGAGAGAGAGAGAGAGAGAGAGAGAGAGAGAGAGAGAGAGATAGAGACATCTAATTATACACAACCTGAGTCTCAATAATGTTCTTCATTCGCTTAAACACACCAACGGATCCGCTAGACCACACGCATTGCGGGGTTTTCGTCGTCCCCGCAGTGGCAACGCTGCTGATAAAACACTAGCGCTCGCACAAACAAACGAGAAATTAGTTTTTAATTCGTGTGCAAACCTCGATTTCTAAATCTCCACCAAGCATCAAGACGTGCTCCCCATGTATGTCAACATTCACTCAGTATTGCGAGCTCTGCACCTCCTTTATTTCTCGTCACTACCCCCACTGCATCTGCCCCTTCCACCCCCCCTCTCCTCCCCACACATCCATCGGTGTTACTTTCTACCTGCTGGCCGCGAGGTCCTGATTCAATTGGGGGAGAAACGTGAATGTTGAAATTAAAATTAAAATTTAAGGATATTAGGTGGTTTAACAACAAATTCATATATTGAGATGAAATTGAAGGTTGGTGATAGAATTGGTTGGAAGATTTATAAGCCAAATAATACTATATTATGGTAAAATACAATTAGAACGTTGTCGCAGTTGAAATAAAGATTACAGCGTCTTTTAGCAGTAGCCGGTTCCGAGAAGCAATTAGGTGTTACCTTAATGTAATTTCGATTGCCTAACGGCAGGTCCATGGCTTATAACTCTTCCAATCCATTCAATTATCAGCCTTAGATTTCATCTCTATGCATGAATTTGTTGTCAAATCACCTAATATCCTTTTCTCGGTTTCCTTTAACACTTTCCCCTTCAATTTCTTAATTTTGAGCAACATACCCTTAATTTAGTCTTCACTATTACTGATATAATCTGTCAACCGTATTTAAACGAAAGTATTTTGATAATTTACATTGATCATTAGCCACTGACCTTTTTGGGTGAAATATCAAAAATAATAGTAGATTATAGAAGTTTATAGAAGTGGGGGTAGGTAATCAGATAAATCTGATAGCTAATGCACCGGTCATATTGCGACATTACTTCTAAAAACTAAATACCTTTATATAACTTCTGTGTATATTGCTATTATAATTAATTACCAAAATTAATTACTACAATTAATTACAACAATTACAAATTTGAAATTTCACTTTTTTATTAATTGTGATTTCACAATTAATATGCAGTTAATTTTTAAAATCACTTTTTGCCCAGCGTATTTAAAAACCGGATTGTAAAAATTCAAAAATTAGGGCTTGACTTCTCTGCACCATTTCTTAACAATTTACTCTACACTTGAGCTCTGTCATTAGTTGCTGTTTCTTATTTCTCCATATTACGATACACACCACGGGGGGAGGGTGAAGGGAGAGGTTATCACTAGGGTTACTGGGTGGGGGGGGGTGGGCTCGGTGTATCTGTGATTGTTGATCTTCAACGAGGGGATAAGAAAAAAAGAAATCATCGATTTTGTTTGAATAAACTTCGAATCTACAAAAACTGTCAGCATTATAAGGAACGAGAATCGGCGTTTAATTTAGAAACAGAGAAGAAATGTAAATAGACTTTTATTACTATAGCTAAATTAATATGTACACAATTGTAGCTTACGAACCGTGTGCAGCGTAATGGCGAGGAATACAGGCAATTAAATTTAATTAAGTTGCAGTATAATCAGTGCCTTAATTTATCATGCGCTGATTAATCCATTATAAAAGATAAAAGAATTTAAGTAATCCATTATACAAGGTCTAAATATTCAATTAATTTATTATTCAAGATCATAGAATCCAATTAATCCATTATACAAGACCAAAGAATCTAATTAATCCATTATACAAGACCAAAGAATCTAATTAATCCATTATACAAGACCAAAGAATCCAATTAATCCATTATACAAAACCAAAGAATCTAATTAATCCATTATACAAGACCAAAGAATCTAATTAATTCATTATACGAGACCAAAGAATCCAATTAATCCATTATACAAAATCAAAGAATCTAGCATCAATTTAATCTATTTTATAAAACCAATGAATATAATAATCTATCCATCTTGTACTGGTAAGGAAGCAAAACAGTACGGATTAGGAGTTTCAGCTCGTCCCAGCGATGATGTCCGATTTGAAACGAGAAAACGCGATTTTAATGTTTGTCAAAATGAAAATTTCTAGATCTGCTTTTGTTTGGAATTTTATTCCATACTTTATATCCTAGAATCTCATTGTCGAGTGATCAGAAACAGTTATTTGACCATAGTAGAGCGCGAATTAAAATTAAAACACACTTGGGATTGGCTTTCTTGAATTTAGATTTCCACTATCCAATTGATACATTTACCTTATTATTAGCGTGATTATGGCTTTATCTTGATAGATGGTAAAATAGAGGCATTGACAAAGAGAGACAGAGAGAGAGAGAGAGAGAGAGAGAGACAGAGAGAGAGAGAGACAGAGAGAGTGAGAGAAGGAAGTTCTAATAACTGTTTTGTTATCGATATTAAGAGATCATAGAGAGGTCGTAGGCCTATCTATAACTTTTTTAAGAGTTTTAAGAGTCCATTGAAGATAGTCATTGTCAAATTTTCTTTACTTTACTGTGTGATAAATTTATGGAATTAATTGTTTGAGAAATTATTCTTATCATTATTGCGATTGAATATATATAATCATTATTTAGAAATCTGAAAAAATTATTGGATTTATATATTAATTTTGAATTACTTAAGTTTTCTAATTTAATTACGGAATGTCTCAATAGCTCAGCGCTCAGATGCGTCAGGCAACGTCATGAAACTTTAAGTGTCCGATCCTGAACTAAATTGAACTGTCATGTGTTCGATTCCCGGCCGAGCTGATCTGCAAGTAAATTCTCGGACTTTCACAAGCCTGGCGGAAAATGTTTAGTCTGACGGCTTATTGTGGTATTAAAAGTGATAGATGTCAACATGGTTGATCATTTCACTATAATGCGTGTTATCCCGCCTTTCGACATCGCTTTCGAGTGAGGAAACTGACGTTAACGTTAGCTTTACCAGATTTTTTAAGTAATTACATTTGATCGGTTGGCGGTATAAATTTTGAGGTTTTCTGCCAAGACAAACCAAGCCAAGCCAAGGTTTTCTGGTATCCAACTGCGCAGAAATGATGAGTCTGGGAATGAATGGTAGAAGATTCAGTAAATTCTGGTTCTGTTAAGCCAAGCACAACCTTCGTCAGATGAAACAACTCCGAGAAAATTTTGGCGACTATTTGCGTTGCTCCTTCTCAAAATGGACGCCCTAATTAGAGCCACTACCAGGATAATTCTCAATTTCCTAGCCCTAGTGAAAATCAGTGAGGCTAAACATGGATTTGAAGGCTAAACATTGATTTGAAGGCTAAACATTGATTTGAGGGCTAAACAATGATTTGAAGGCTAAACATTGATTTGAAGGCTAAACATTGATTTAAAGGCTGAACATTGATTTGAAGGCTAAACATTGATTTGAAGGCTAAACATTGATTTGAAGCCTAAACATTGATTTGAATGCTAAACATTGATTTGAAGGCTAAACATTGATTTGAAGGCTAAACATTGATTTGGAATCAATGACTCTTGTAGGTCGAAGATGGAGTTTTGTACAAGTGACTCTTGCATAGTGGGCCATTGATTAAAGCCACTTTTCCCAAACTTTAAAATTACCGCTTGTTAGCAGAGAGATGCTAGTATTGTTAACTATTTGCTAGCTTTATTTAATAATTAAGTTTTTAATAGTAACAGATGTTAAACACCATAATATTCAATTTCATTATTACTTTATTTGTTTGGCCTATGGTTTTGTATGGGCACTCTGAAATGGCTTGATTTGGTATGTTCCGAATATCGGTGCTTCAATGTTTATTTATGAGAGATTATGAATTTGCAAAGCGAATTTAGATAGGTTTCTAACACCGTAGAATCATATTTTATGATGTTAGAAACCGATCTCTTTTTGCAAAATCATAATCTCCCAGAAGTGAATATTTTAGTGCGATATATAAAATATTCATAACGCACCAAATAATGAATATATACATAACGCACCAAATCACGCTAACACAAAGAGCCAACACAAAATCATTGGCCAAGCAAATAAACTAATCATGATTTGAAAATTATGGTTTTTATGAATAACTTCTGCTTTGCAATATCAGCAATTCTCTGTTAACTATTAACAAGTGTAACATATGTTAAATATCTACGCTTGCAAGGGACTTCTTCAACATTTATTTGAAAGCATAAGTATTAAAAATTTAATAGTTTAATTATTTAATTAATTTGGGTAAACAGGATTGTTTTCTCAGGGTATGACGACCCTTCCCAGTAAATGTTAGTCGAAGCTGACGAAGGCATAGAAGGCCCACCTCGTCATAGGTAGAATCCAAGAATAATGGTATATCAAAAGGAATGTTATAGTCATATAGGTGATTTAAATATCCACCCGTATGTGGACATGAAGAGGAAAACGGAAGAATAAGAAGAGTGGAGGCGTTATATACCATGGATCTGTCAGTAGGCAGTGCGCTAAGAGAGAGAGAGAGAATTAAACAACTATCCATTCTCTTCAGCAAACAGGATTTTGATATCATTGAGAGTCGAACAATCGGCTCAGCCATTTACCCCTACCTCATATAACAACAATTATAGTGCTACTGCCATCAATGACAACATCGAGCACTATTGAAACAAATCCAAGCAGGCGAGTTAATAATAATATAGTATATTCATTTATTTTAGAACAATCCGACAAGCGCAGAAAGTTATAAGTTCGAACCCGAGTGGGTCACCATCAGTAGATCTGAAACATCGTAACCATTCGTCCATTTTCTACTCAGATCTATATATTAGTGTTTCTAATAATTATGTCAGAACTGGAATAATTTCCTGATGTCTGACTGTTTCTCACACGTGTCCGCATTGAATTGAGTTCTCGTGTAGTGTCAAACATCAGCCTAATTAAAGCATGCTCTCTGATCGCTTATATGTGCTTGTCTATCTTTCATTTCTAATAATAGAGGCTAGGCTGTCTCTCATTGCTTGTAGGTGCTTGTATTTGTATCACCGATTATAGATCGTTGGCTTTCACAAATCGCTTGTAGATACCAGGCTTATACCCTGAAGATTTTACTTCTATCACCCCTTATAGATGCTTGGCTTTCTCTAATCGCTTACAGATGCTTGGCTTGTAGATGCTTGGCTTATAGATGCTTGGCTTAGAGATGCTTGGCTTATAGATACCTGTATTTCTATTACCTCTTATGGATTCTAGATTTTACCCCACTAGGATATTTCTCGAGATCTGTGACTACTCTCTAAGGTGATCTCTTATTTGTGCATTTCTACTGAGTTTGACTCCTTCTAGTGAAATGATTTTCCCTTTCCGCTCCAATGTTTTTCCAAGAGACAGGTTCGTGGTAAATATTCATACTTAGTACTCTCATGTACCGTTTAGAGCCATCCACAGATCAACAGTTTAATCCGTTCGCAATGGGTTTTGCTTTACCCACAACTTGTGTAGCCTTATCTCATGAACTTAGTGGGAGAAAGGCAATAAATTGTGTTCTTGAATATTGTTCATGAAAGCCTGTTCAGTTAATACTTGAAACATTGAACGAAAGCTTAACAAAAGCGATTAACAGATGAAACGTCCCTGACATTGACTTATGGCGAGGAAACGGACGTTAAATTCGTATTGATGGATTGATTGAATTTCTAAAAATCTATTATAATCCATCTCTTCGTAGATCTATTAATAGTAATGCTACATGTCTATGAAATTAACAGAATGTTTCAAAATGTTTTTGAAGTGGGGTTAAATTCGACTGCTCTAATACATACATGTACTAATTATTTATTTGATACATATTACATCATTCGTTATGATGAAACATTATTATACATGCACAACTTAACTTCATGTCACTGATCCACTGAAGGAAAATATAGCGAAATCAAACTCAACTGAAATGAACATAGAAGATTTCAACATGCCACATTTCAGTGCATAATCACACTTGCTATGTGTTACTTGTATTGTGTGTAATTATCTGATATTTCAACAGGAAAGATAAGAGATTTTACTGGCAAATGATACAATAATAAGAGTCCTTTACTAGTACATTTTTCTGGGTCACCACTATTCCTTCTGGTACCCATAGCACATATCAAAGAAAATCTTACATACATAGCTATATATGTTACTTATATTATGTGTAATTATCACACACTTTATTCATTACACATTACACATTACACATTACACATTATCTATTGATTACTTATTATGTCATCTGATAAATATTGCCAAATCTTTTATATGATATACATGTAGATTCCTTGCTATACTCTGTGATACAGATTACTTATTGCGCTATCGGATATACATTAGATTACTTTATATACTATCTTATACAGATTATTTATTATAAAACCTGATGCATACTACCGACCCACTTGTCTTACATTGTCGGAATTGATTAAAAATTTCTTTAATATATTTTCCTGAAGTCTTAAAATAGCTAAAATCGGATTCACTATTCGGCCTACACTTTAGAACTGCTACTACTAAAGCTGTCCTGTGCTTCTATAGAATGATTCCTAGCTGAGACCGCTGCTGATAGTGCATACGCGTACAGAGCTGGAACTGATATAGTTGAAGGACATGACGATATTAGCAGACCAGGATATGGAAGGGCCTGCCCGTCGTTGGAAGGCGATGTGGACATTTTTTGAGAGCTGCTGGAGTAGGAAGGAAGCTCGGAATGAATTCCAGGAAGAGACGGGGGAGGTCGAGATGAGGTCGAGAGACGAGATATAAATCTTTCCATATCAAAATTTCTAGGGGGACAGACCCCCGATAAATTCGACGGTTTAAGAGGGCCGTCGAAATGTGTCCTCAACGATGAGAGACCTGGAAGACTCTGCAGATGAAATGGAATAGATGTCTCTGGCCGGAAAGATGAATTGGGGAGAGATGAGCGAGGAAACAGAGGTTGAAATAGAGACCTGTGAGCTGCGGATATCAACGGATTGTCTAAAATCCCAGAACCCCCTGGCATGTACAACCGATGATGCGCCGAGAAATACGGATGCGGAATTGATGGAGGCAGGATCCCATACGGTGGATGCCTTCCGGCTGCAGCAGCTGCCGCTGCCGCTAAGGCATGCTGGTATAGTCGAGCTCGGTTCCCCGTGGAGCGCCTTCGAAGTTTTCCAGTCGTTCCGCCAATATAGACATCATCCGCCGAAGAGTCGAGCATCCAGTAGTTTCCCTTTCCGGGATCATCGTAGAGTCTGGCTACTTTGACGAAGCACTTGTTGAGGCTGAGGTTATGACGTATTGAGTTCTGCCAGCCTTGTTTGTTGTCTCGATAGTAAGGAAAGTGTTTGACGATAAAGTCGTAGATACCGCTCAGGGTTAGGCGTCCCTCTGGGCTGCTTCGTATGGCCATCATGATAAGAGCGTTGTAGCTGTAGGGAGGCTTCTCGTGTTTCACCTCTTCTTCGTCGGTCTTATTTCCCGCCTGAGATGTGGAGTCTTCTGCCTCTGCGTCAGTGTCGTCCACCTGAACGTCTGGGTCTTCCTCCAGATCATCTCGGGTGGCTATGGAATGAACTTCTGAGACGGCTTCTCTGTCGCATGGGTGAAACGTTTGCTCTGTTTCATCGTCAAAACAAAACTTTTTTCGCAGGACCCGATCCTCGTCGAATACCTCGGAGTCGTCACTGAGATACTGGTCGTCGATCAGTGTGGGTCCATCAGAGGAACTCTGTCTCGACAGATTCTTCATTCCAGAGTCATTCAGCGAACTGAATCCTTCCTCTTCACACCTGGATTGGACGTGATTCTCAGATGGCGTGCTTGGTTTGGAAGATCCGCTCATAAATCTTCGAGGTTTAACGCATCGATTGATTGATTTAGGAGTGAACCTGGAAGCTGTATCTGTCATGGGTGACGAGAGTTCTAACGCTCTATGCGGTGAGCGATCACTGATATCAGAAGAGTAACTAATAGAACGGACTGGAGATCGACCGATGGACCTACTCGTTTGATTGATCGTCCCTGACATTTTCGTGTCGTCTGAATCGACTGACAGACTTTCACCGAGTTTTTCCACGAGTTCTCCGCCACATTCCGTCCTCTGGATGACCTTGAAGCGATGATCCCGGACAAGCCTTGAGGTATCTCCGCAGTCCTGGAGGGATACTGGAGAGGTTCTACTCGGAAGTTCTTTTCCAGCACTGGAACAGCTTTCCAGCATACGCCTGATGCTGAACGGGTGGGAAAACGTCGCGGAATTGTTTTCTGACGTCATCACAATCCAGTGTTCAGAAATGATTTAAATCCGACGCAAAGAGAGATTTAATAAATGTTTGTGGGTAAACTGCGTTAAATTATTCACTTCTGCAAATTATTTTCGTAATTTCTCGTATTAATAATTAAAAGTTAATTTATTTCTTAGCGAACCTGTTAATAATATAATTAATTGTTAATATATAGTAATAGGTGCGATGCACCGTTAATAAATAAAGCTTCAATTTATATAAATATCTACAATATATCTTTGGACTGATTTTCTGGATATTGGAATTTCACCGTTTTTCGACCTTCTTTTTGCTCGCCGGCTTGATTTTGTCTCAATGGTGCTCGATGTTGTCATTGATGACTGTAGCACTCTAATAGTTTTGCTATGTCATGTTACAAATATAGACACCCTTTAGAAATAAATAATAATAAGAAATTGAATACGGAATAATCGTCTCAATAATCCTTCCTATATAACTATTACTTTTCAGTAATTTATTAATTTATTAATTTGTCGATTAGCAGCCTGTCTGCTGGGTTTGCATCGCTTGTTAGCAACCTATTAGCCACTAAGGCCTCATTTTATTTGAGCAATTCTACATTTTATCTGGGACAGAAAGAAATTATAGAATTGGTCATGCAAAATAGGCCTTCAGTAAGAGGAAAGAATTACTAACAACGCGTTTGAAGAAAACCACGAAGATAGAGATTGTTAGGACTTAAAGTGTGGACGACACTACTGTACCATAGTGGAACATGGACGTTAAGAAAGGAAGATATTAGAATACTGGGAGCGTTCGAAATGTGGCTGTAGAGAAGAAGCAGAACATTTGGACTGACAAAACTACGAATGAAGAATTGCTAAGTAGAGTTAGTAGACAATTGTTTATAAATATCATAAGGAATAGAAAGATGAACTGGATGGATCATGTACTGAGAGGTAATGATTAGCAGAAAGAGGTAATTGAGGGAAGAATGGAAGGAAAGAAGGTTAGATGAAGACTGAGACTTAGATGTTGGATGATTTTATAACTAATTCATATGTTGATACGAAGAGAATGGCAGGGGATAGAACTATGTGGAGGAGATATATGCCATGGACTTGCCAATAGCCAGTTCACTAAGAGAGAGAGAGAGAGAGAGAGAGAGAGAGAGAGAGAGAGAGAGCGAGAGAAAGAGAAAGAGAGTTATTCACAAAACAACTAACTTTTTCCGTAAAAATACTATTTTCATTATTCATATATACTGTTGTAAAAAATAACAATAAATCAGTAGACTAAATAAATAAATATACAAATAATAGCCTAATAATAAAAATTTAAAAAAATAAAAATAAAAATAATAATAATAATAGAGGTTTAACGTCCGTTTCCTTATCCAGGGATGATGTCAGGGACGTCCCCATAGTAAATCGATGAATTCGCTCTGTAAGTTTTGCAGAATGTTATTAGCTATGGAGAGACAGTGACGTTAATTAATGACGTATTCCGTATGACAATTTACTATCTGAGACGGTTTTGAGCCCCTCATCTCTTGATTATCAGACAACTACGATGGCAACTCAGTCATCAAACAAAAGGAGACATGAAATGGTTGCAGCACAGGAACTATCGCATCATAAACCATTTCACACGAAATTTTAACATTTCTATTCTATATTTTGTTAATATCAAACAAAAAGTTAAAAATACGAATTTACGGGAAGGCAGGCCGTATTCCGTTTACAATTCAATTTAAAATTAGAATTAAATTTAAATTTAAATTTAAATTAAATTAAAAAATTTACAAATTAATTTCTAAAATTAATAATTAATTTTTAAAATTAAATTAAAATTGAATTTTAAATTTAGAATTAAAATTCAAATCAATTTAAATTTCTATATTCAATTTAAATAATAATAAATTGAATATGGAATATGCGTCTCAATAATCACTATTATATTACTATTACTATTCATTATTTTATTAATTTATTAATTTGTCGCAGCCTTGAAAAGAGCAGCCTGTCTGAAAAGAGCAGCCTGTCTGAAAAGAGCAGCCTGTCTGAAAAGAGCAGCCTGTCTGAAAAGAGCAGCCTGTCTGAAAAGAGCAGCCTGTCTGAAAAGAGCAGCCTGTCTGAAAAGAGCAGCCTGTCTGAAAAGAGCAGCCTGTCTGAAAAGAGCAGCCTGTCTGAAAAGAGCAGCCTGTCTGAAAAGAGCAGCCTGTCTGAAAAGAGCAGCCTGTCTGAAAAGAGCAGCCTGTTTGAAAAGAGCAGCCTGTTTGAAAAGAGCAGCCTGTTTGAAAAGAGCAGCCTGTTTGAAAAGTATAAAGATTAATGTGGCTTATATATAGTGTTAAGTCACATGTTGTGTCTGGTCCGCTGAAGAATAGACCAAAGTAAACTTCACGTGTAGTAAGAGGCGACTGAGCAAGAATTGAGGAAGGCAACATGAAACCATCTCAGAAGCCATTTTAATCCCAAGCTATACCATATAGCCTGCATAATGTGTAGATAAGTCATTGTCTTTTGTGAAGGGATTAACTCGTTGATCAATGGAGTGCTCTTTATGAAGCGTGGAATGCAGCATTTGAGTAGAAATAAGTACCATGGAACTTCCACTTAACAGAACTCTAGAGGGAGTAAGATATACAAAATGAGAAATGATATAGATCTACTGTATGTATTATGGTTTAAGTTTCTGTATTATAGTGTAGGATACATATTAAGCTTTTGGTGTCCTGCTTGATGGCTAAGGGCTCCTAAGAAAACCACAAACCATTATTCAATATCAATTGTTGTTCGATAGTGTGAAGTTGTGGTTTGAAATAGTAAAATAAATAACTAAAAATCCAATAATACAAAGTACAAATACACATATACATGTATCAATTTGATGAGAATCTTCTCCGAAGAGGATTTTTTTAAAAGTGAATGATAGACCAATGTCAAGCGTTTTTATGATTGTTTCGCCTTATATTTTAGTTCTAAAAGTATTTTAATGTCTAATAAAACAGGTGTGATACGTAAATCAGACAAATTATCAAAATTCCTGCTTTCTGAACATGTAAGCTAGAATTGGTTATATATAGGCATTTATGTATAATATATATTATTTATATATTATATATATATATATATATATATATATATATATATATATATAATTAATCTAAAACTAGTAAATTAAAACACCAATGAAAATCCAAATATGCTGCAATGCACAAGGAATAATAAGTAATACATAAATAAGTAAATTCCAGATTGAAACTATATCAATGAGTTAAATTGTGCAAATTAATATTATTTTAAGTCTTCAATTTCGACAAAAATCTTTTTTAACAGATATTTATTTATCTTGGATACTATGAATGCTTTAACATAACGTAGCAGTACTAAGTCACGAAGCAACTAAAAGCTTATTTAAGACTCATTAAAGCACTCATACACAATTACGTAATTAGTTAACAACAATACATAGGCCTACATAACTAACACAATATGCATATAAGAATTGTGTGAATACTCCTACAAAAAACTTTAAATAAATCTTCATTGACTGTAAATTCTATACTGTTAATTTCGGATTTACTTAGATAAAGCGCTTCCAGGATAGAAGATTTGGCACGGCTGCAGTTTCGAATAGAAGGATACATTGGATAGTAACATTTAAACCTGGGATCCAACCTATCTAGTATGAAGTGCATTGAAAGATATACATAGAACTTAGACTACTTTTAACATGTGTACAAAATATATGCAATCGTTCATAAGGCCTACATTGAATAAATACCTAACAAACTGTATGCGACCTAACCTAGTAAGTTTTTCACTTATTTGGAATTAAGCAAATCCGCGTTAATAGGACCTAGGATTTGAACAAGCATTTTGCGTTTTAATCTAAAGTATACAGCAACGTTTAACTTCAATTTTAGTAATACTGGCTGGAGCCAGTGGCGATGTCGGTAAGATATTCGATCACGTATCAGTATGTGCGGGGTTCATTTCCTGGGCTCGCCCGTCACTGAAATCGCTTTCGAGTGAGGAAACTGACGTTAACATTAGTTTTACAGCTTTACAGAGGATTCCGAGATGGTTAGTCTGGGTTTCGAAATGGCATTCTACTTGTTACTTGGCAAGTTTGCCATACATTCGATCATCTAACTATGACAGTACTGAGCAAAAAATGACTACAATTCCTGCGCCAATTTCAGCTCCAGTTTTTATTAGAAACTAACCACGCAACCGATCGAATTCATTTGATAAGCAAATATACAGACTTTTGGTCCTCAAACCTGATCTTGGTCTCAAGACCGATCGAGACCGGGTTTAACTTAATTATCGGTCTAGGCCTCGAGGCCGATCGAGACCGGGTTCAATTACCGGTCTTGTTCTCGAGACCGATCGAGACCGGGTTTAATTACCGGGCTTGGTCTCGGTCCCATCCCTATTATATGCTGCATTACGGGCTAATTTTCACTTTACTTCAAATAAGTTTGTTTCAAAATTAACAAGAAAATTGCAAGATTTCTTGTTAGTTTTCTACAGAGAGTCGCAAATGTGAACTATTAGGCTATTTGTCTATTTCATTTTAGCAGCCGTAACAATTTTAATGAATCGGCACCGACTCGATGCTCAAGAGTAATTCAATGAATTAATTTAATTAAAAACGTTAAGAAAATTCCTTTAACCAAAATTGTCGGCTTATAAATTAAATCTAAAACTCTAAGGGTTGTAATAAGCATGTTGGCATTATATTAAAATAATCTTAACATTATTATCTAAGAAAACAATCACCTAAAGTTTTAAAATATCCATAATATAGTCAATTATTATAACTAGCTTAGCCTACGTTGGTAATAACATTGGCTCTATATATATATTTTGATAGCTTTAAATGGAATCACGGTTGCAGAAATTACTTCTATCTAGCAAATATTTAATAAAAGCGATGTGATTGGCTATGTCAATTGTGACACTATCCAATTAGGTAGAACCTACTAAACAAACTTTGTAAAGTTTAAACCAGCATGCGTAGATTTGTAAGCAGTGTTTGTATAAAACATATACAGTGTATCGCGTATAAAAAACACCGCTGTCGCCAGGGGGCTATTGCTCGAGTTGATGTAGACACGCCCACTCGTGTCCGGGCAACCAATCAGACGTGCTCAATGTTAAACGCAGCGTGACGAAGTGTCACCAGCAAGTGGCATGTGTGACAGTGCTCTATACTGCGACAGTGCTAGATTGTTAGTGAGCTGATGCTTGAAAGAGCACTGTGGCAATAATTCCATTCAGTTTTCCGAATAATTACGGGTCCAATGCACAAATTGATGTGTAACGTATAAAAGAGCCAGTGCTTTTATACTTCGGGTAGTATTTTTATGAAATGATGATGACGATCGAGGGAGAATTGAAATTCTTAGATATTACATCTGCTATACTGCAAAAACCGTTGCAGACTCGATCAAGTCATAAATTTCTTTGGAAACTAAACTATCTGCTCGCAATTACATTTCTATGGATGCGAATAGGGAAATTGTAAGAAAATTTCAAACACTGAGCGTGATCTCTAGAGCCGTCTAATGTAGATGCTATAACCTACGAGAAACACTTCTGATAAACTTTTGTCTTTTGTGTAGCCATGCTATAATCTAACGATCATATGGATGGAAGGAATCGGCTAATTGCGACAGCACGATGGACTTTTTTACTTTATTAAAAAAAGTAAAATGCTAAAGCTTAAGATAATGTTAACGTCAGTTTCCTCTCTCGAAAGTGATATCAGTGACGGGCGAGCCCAGGATTTGAACCCCGTACATACTGATCCGCGGTCGAAAATCTTACCGACATTGTCACTGGCTCCAGCTGAGATTCAGTGTAAAGCATGTTAATCAAATAAATATGTCTGTTATATAATAAAGGACTCCAATAAATAAAGGACTCTAATAAAATATTATCATCATCATCGGTTCCTTGCGTTAAGAACAAAACATAGGGCGGCAACATTCCTCCATTAATTTATATCGTCAACAACTCTCACAGCCTCTTCCCATGAAATGTTCAATGTTCTAACATCTTTGTAATAAAATATACAAAAATCCTGGTTTAAGTAACACATAGAAACTAAATGCAATGACCATTCCTCTTACATTTAGACAATTAAATACTCGCAAACTCCTCCCCCCCCCCGCTCGCACACTTTCAACAAAAATAAATTTTTCAGAATATTTTTTGAATCATATACCAATTACTAAAATTATACTAAAAACATGGAGATTGAGTACATTTTCTACTCTACCCCCCCCCCCTCCGACTATCAGTTGTATAAAATTGGCTCGTGCATACATGTATATATATATATATATATATATATATATATATATATATATATATATATATATATATATATAGGTCTATATATATATATATATATATATATATATATATATATATATATATATATATATAATTTATTTATGTTATTTATTTATTTATTTATTTAAGTCCTAAGAAGAAGTGGGAAAGTAAATTGAATGTAATACCAATTAAAGGCAATATAGGTCTATAGAATATGTCGGCCTATATCTAGCAAGAAGAGTTATCATCCTATCATGCAACACTAGTAACTTTCAAATATGTCAACATAAAGTAGGCCATGTTAACATAGCTTATTATGTTATATACTAGTTTATATATTATAAATATTATATATATATTATATATATATTATATATTATATTATGTTATACATTAGTAGGATATGTTGTTTTAATAATTATTCTAACTATATAGGCTAGTAACCAACTCGTGTTGAAGTCTTAACGACCTAGTTTAAGCCTACCACCTGATTTAATCACAGCTTACAGCTTGTTATCTTTTTAAGTCTCAATCTGGAAGATCCGGTCTTGGTCCTGGTCATATTCTCGAGGGGTCTGGTCTTGGGCTTGGTCTTAGGGGTCTGGTCTAAGTCATGGTCTCAGAGTTTTGGTCTTGACTACAAGTTTGTTAGAACACTTTTCGTCGAATAAATACGACTGAATTATGAATTAAAGTCGTCTAAATTAAATGAAAGATTAAACCACCCTGAATTCTAGAAAACGAACATCTACAAGTATACACGATGACCTATAATTAATTACTCTTCAGTTTATTATCTAACGAGCTCTTTCAGGAAAATGTAACGAATGCATTCGCTAAAACGGACAAACATCCTATCTCTCAACACAATACTGCAAATCCTTTAATGGATTCTCTTCATATTTACGGTCTCGCATTCCACATCCACACGGTCCGATAGCCTTCATCCATACAAGGCCTGCAATTGTACCCAAGGTCTCGGTTTGCAGGTAACTCCGTGTTGAGGGCATTAATTATCGGTAAATAGAGGATGGAACGCTTTCAGCAGTGTCTGCCAAACACAATGCCACGGTGGCAGAGTGCAGATAGGTTCAAACGAAGAGGCGTATCCACGGACTTATGCGGGGAATAAAGAGTTCGAGATATTCCTGGACAAACAGACTTGTTAATTGACTCTTACATTGTGTCCGGATGTTTTAATAGGTTACGGTGTTACGTTGGATGAGAGTGAGAAGTGAGTGGGGGAGTAGACTCCTCCCCTTATAGACTAGCCTAATAGTCAATGTCTATTGAAAATTAGTTGTTTGTAGTTAGAATGAAAAAAGAAGAAACGGTTAGTGTTATATCTACTGTAGCGGTTATGTTACGTGTACAGCTCTGACGAGCAATGTTACAAGTTTAAGTCTCCCTCTCTTTCTAGTCTTCTGCCAAGTGGCAGGTCCAAGATATAGCCTATATTCATACTCAGAGTCTGCTTCAAACTCCATTAGGAGTATTCCATGGATAAAAAAGTTTATCACTGTACAAAAGGCTATCTTATCCATACCTTATATAACATATAGCTAGAGAAAATATATAGTTTCTGAAGTGGTTTCCCGTTGCCTTCCCCAGTACTTGCTTAGTCGCCTAGTACGATACGGGTAATCAACGGTTGATATCCTCGAATCCTCGAGGATATCAACCAAATTGATATCCTTCAATATCCTCGACCAAACACGTCAAATTTAGATGTCGACTAAGAACTAATTCTGAAATTAGATATATACTCTCAATTCCAACTACTAGAGATCGATTGGTTATTCTAGTTCCGGACTACTACTACTACCATTTTGGACGGTGTACCTCCTCAAGACAAACGTTTATACAAAATCCAACTTGATTTCAACACTGAAGCCAGTAAATTCTTGTTTTTAGGTCTACTTAACGTATTTTAAATAAGTTTTAATATTCATTAATGCGTCGTGACAATGTTTCTACTCAGTGAATTAGTCTTATAAGGATCTAAGGTTATATTATATATGTTTACCTTAACAAACTCAGGTGAGTTATGGATATAATTTTGTCAAGTGTAAATAAATATACAAGAAAAATAGAGACCATAAATACCTTAATTTTACTCCTATAACTTATTATATAATCAAGCCCGCCCGCATTTTAATGAACTAATTCCGCACTATAACGACTGCTGACAAGTAGTGATTATATTATTTCTCGACGTATTGAATTTATAACAACGACTAACCTAATCGTTGTGGCAATAAATCCAATACATTGACGCTGTGGTTAAGCAGCTTCTGATCCTGACGTTAAACACACATAAGCTTACTTAACAATTGATAGCCTGCATCAGCCTTTAAGTTAAAATAATATAAGTTTATGTTAAAGGCTAAAGAAGCTATTCATTCCAAATTAAAAATTAAAAAAGAAATAATTTGTTACTTATAACAATTTGTAGAGAAATGCCTTTTGGACAACTGATACAGCTACAAATGTTTAAGAATATGCTTCTAATTTAACATACGTGTCTCAATAGCTCATTGTGTTCAGCGTCAGTTAGCACGTTCGTTAATTTAATTTTAAGCGGCAGTTCTTGAATATAACAACAATTGGAGTGCTACCATCTTCCATGACAACATCCAGCACTACTGAGACAAATCTAAGGCGTGTGAGTGAAAAGAAAGTCCAAAAACGGTGCACATTCCAAAATTCAGAAAACCAGTCCAGAGATACAAGGGATTAAAGAAAAGGAGGCTTACGTCCTGGTGATGGATATTAAAATCCTGGAATGAATCAATGAAGGAGGTGGTCATAGAGTAAAATCTTGGACATATACTGTATGTAGCTCTTTAGGTAATAAACTAAAGAATAATTAATTATAGGTCATCGAGTATACGTACCTGCAGATGTTTCTTTTCTAGACTTCAGATTTGTTTATCTTTCATTTAATTTAAGCGAATTCAAAGCATAGGCCTAATTCAATCGAATTTGTAGGTAATATGTGCAATAGATCTTTTCGGTAATAGCTATAAATAGAACATCGGGGACACCAAATGTAAACAGTGGACAAGAAAACGTAAACACTGCATAGAATACCATTGAAATGTACTAGTCCTCATAAAATTTCTAATACAAGCTTTCTTTAAAAATGTTATTTACTTTACAACCTACTATACGGATATTAATTAAAGAATAACTTAACACTTATAGTTTAACTCTGACACCCATTATAACGATATGCATGCATTATAACGAAGTTGTAATGTAGACCCATTACATTTGCATGTAAATATATGTATCAGATGTCAACATAAACAAACCAGTGTTAACATGCAACAAAATATGTTTTCAATTACCGAAACTGATCTATTGACGCAGAACACTGCCTAGCACTTTAGACGTGCGGTGTTAAAAGTGATAGATATTATCACGGTCGATCGTTTACTGAACTCTGTGTTAGATTATTTAATACCAGGCACAAAGAATTCCAGCAGATTACAAATGCTGTTTCTTAGCTCTTCTTTGGCTGAAGGCAGTGGCGATGTCGGTAAGATACTCGACCGCGGATCAGTATGTGCTGGGTTCAAATCTTGGGCTGGCCCGTCATTGATATCGCTTTTGAGTGAGGAAACTGACGTTATCCTTAGCCTTACAAGCCTTTTACTCCTTATTTAAACGAATACAATTTAAACGAATACAATCGTGTTAAACTGCGTTTGTGTACAATATGTAGGCAAACTTTTTCCAATACAATTTAAATCGTGTTAATTAACGTTTGTGAACTACTTTTTTCACCATCCTGTATATTGGAAATATGCCTATCTGATAGATGTTCGCATAATAGATAGAATGTAATTTGTTTAAAGTAAAAGTCATAATTCGTCTCTTCTATGGAAGATTCCACACACTCCATGCAGTCATCTTTCAAAGATTAAACTTTCGACAGCTTTTACTTAAAAGAGCAAAATAAATTGAAATATAAACTAATATAGTAAAATAAAATAGAATAAAAATAAAAATAATTAAAATAATATAATAAAATAATAAAATAAACTGAAAACTTACTGTTAACGGCAGTTGAATCGCTCGAAAGCGACATCAGTTACAGGCCAGCCCAGGATTTGAACCCCGCATCCACTGATCCGTGGTTGGACATCTAACCGAATGTCGAAAGGAGCTCGATTAGTTGTTGCATGTCAAAAGGAGAGGCAACAGTTTACTGATACGCATTGGGTTGTTTGCCTTTAGGTTTAAAGTTTAAGATTTAAAGATTTAACTCCCTTTTCCTCATACGAGGATGATGTCATGTTCGCCCCCCCCCCCCCCCATCACATGTCACTACAAAGCGATTCATCCCAAGCGATCTGAAAAAGAACTTGTAGGCCTACTGCAGAGAAAAAAGATATAATTATATTATGCTGGTGCAGCACTAAAAGCTGGTAATATAGAAGTGTAGTGTAGGATATTTTATAGGTTCAGATTCATAAAGATTCATTTAAAGATGACTCATCAAACTCTGGATACCATCGCAACGATTTTCTCAAATATATATTAGTCTTCATATTAGCATACCATAGATTTTAGTTTATCTCGCCTCGCAACCATAATTGTATATAATAATAAATGGCGCAAGATTCAAGTGGTGCTTAATTAAAATTTATTACTTAAAGTTTACTTTATTTAACAACATTTATTGTAGCGGGATTTAGCGCAGTAGGTTTAGCTGTGCATCAACTTAACGAAGTTAAGCAAGTTCGAGCTCGGTTAGTACATTTTTCGATTGAACACATTGGAAGACCGAGTGTTGACAGCTTTGAATGAAAAATCTCTTAGGTCTCCAAAGCACAGGTTCAACGAACAAAACTCAGGACGTCTTCAACCGAAACGTGACAAGAATATTATGCGCAGATTAGAACCTAACAGTCGGCCGAATTTCATTTTAAAAATTCCGGCCATCCTTTCAGCAGCCATGAAAGTTGAGCGATTGCGACATAATAAAATTTAAAAAAATAAATTAAAATAATAATCACAATAATAAGAAGAAAGGTTTAACGTCAGTTTCCTCATCCAGGGATGATGTCAGGGACGACCCCAACAGCACACATCACTACAGATCAATTCACCAACAAAATGAAATAAATTTATCATAAATCGCCTAATTATCTAAGTGTTCATTGTCAAGCAATGATTCGTGATGTAATCCTTAGAACCGTGTGGATGATACAAGATAGCTAGGTGGAAAACTCGCCAAGTGTTTCACTAGTGCGTCAAACGCTCCGACAAGGGTTCGAAACCTGCCTTTGATCTTTCTGGTCTTATTCAGCGATCAAGTGATGCACTGCTACGTGTCAAACTCAGAGCAATTATACGTTTCTTGAGATTTCACTTATCTCCATCGTTTCTAAGTTGTTAGATCTGTTAGTGGTTGTTAGCCCAGGGGAATGCAGTGTTCGTCACTTCTAATAGGATCTAGTGAATACTTGTGAAGAATCGTTAGTTTAGATTTTTGTGAGAGTATTTCATAATTTTAATAATTTTGCTTGCGGTTGGGGGGCGGGCGGGAATCTTTCTCATGCACCTTCATTTTTATTTAAATGTCAAAGCTGGTTTGGTCTTCGAGACTGCTTTTTATAAGTTTCTCAGTCTTGATACACTTTTGTCCCTATTATGTCATTATTGACTTGATGTTAACAGCTTCAAGATATGATTAATCTTCAAGGAATAAAAGAAAAATAGTAATTTCCATTAATAATCAAAAATTAATCGTGTGCCGATTGGATCAACGGTCCGAATGAAGGAATTAGAGACAGCCCTGGTAAATTTATACACCAATGAGCAGATAAAATCCGTGAAGATCAGAAAAAATCCTTGAAGAGCAGAGAAAATAAGTGAAGATAAGAGAAAATCCGTGAAAAGCAGAGAAAATCCGTGAAGAGCAGAGAAAATCCATGAAGAGCAGAGAAAATTTGTGAAGATCAGAGAAAATTCGTGAAGATCAGAGAAAATCCATGAAGAGCAGAAAAAATAAGTGAAGATAAGAGAAAATCCATGAAGAGCAGAGACAATTCGTGAAGATCAGAAAAAATCAGTGAAGATCAGAGAAAATAAGTGAAGGTAAAAGAAAATCTACGAAGAGCAAAGAAAATAAGTAAAGATAGGAGTATATCCGTGAAAATAAGAGAAAATACTTGAAAAGCAAAAAAAAATCACTGGTGAGCAGAGAAAATCCGTGACGAGAAAATTCTTGAATGGCTTATCAGCTAAGCGATTATAGCAAGTATTCATCATTATAAAACCGACACAAGAATAAACTATGAAATAGTGATGTCTGGTGAATGAGTGGATCTGATCACTGGTGAATGGGTGGATCTGATCACTGGTGAATGAGTGGATCTGATCACTGGTGAATGGGTGGATCTGATCACTGGTGAATGGGTGGATCTGATCACTGGTGAATGGGTGGATCCGATCACTGGTAAATGGGTGGATATGAGCACTGGTGAATGTGTGGATCTGATCACTGGTGAACGGGTGGATCTGATCACTGGATCTGATCACTGTGATGGTGGATCTGATCACTGGTGAATGGGTGGATCTGATCACTGGTGAATGGGTGGATCTGATCACTGGTGAATGGGTGGATCTGATCACTGGTGAATGGGTGGATCTGATCACTGGTGAATGAGTGGATCTGATCACTGGTGAATGGGTGGATCTGATCACTGGTGAATGGGTGGATCTGATCACTGGTGAATGGGTGGATCTGATCACTGGTGAATGAGTGGATCTGATCACTGGTGAATGTGTGGATCTGATCACTGGTGAACGGGTGGATCTGATCACTGGTGAATGGGTGGATCTGATCACTGGTGAATGGGTGGATCTGATCACTGGTGAATGGGTGGATCTGATCACTGGTGAATGGGTGGATATGAGCACTGGTGAATAGGTGGATGAAATCACTGGTGAATGTGTGAATCTGATCACTGGTGAATGGGTGGGTGGAGGTGTTATCATTGGTGGATGCGCGAGTAGAGATATGATTTGGTGTAAAAGATGAGAGAAAGAAGGAGAGAGAGAGAGAGTGAGAGAGAGAGTGAGTGAGTGAGGGAGTGAGTGAGTGAGTGAGTGAGTGAGTGAGTGAGTGAGTGAGTGAGTGAGTGAGTGAGTGAGTGCGTGAGTGAGTGAGTGAGTGAGTGAGAGAGTGAGTGAGTGAGTGAGTGAGTGAGTGAGTGAGTGAGTGAGTGAGTGAGTGAGTGAGTGAGTGAATAATAGATTAAGAGAGATAATGATATTGAGAGAAAGAGAGGAAAAAGGAGAGGAATGGAAAATTAATGATAGTAAGAAAAGAGAGAAAACCAATTAAAAAGATAGACATAGCGTGAGGATAAGCAATGAGAGAGGGCAATGAGAAAGAGGGCATTAGAAGAGATAGAGAGAGAAAAAAGAAAGAGAGAGAGAGAGTGAATGGTGAGAGGATATAGAAAGCTAAGGTTAACGTCAGTTTCCTCAATCGAAAGCGATTTCAGTGACCGGCGAGCCCACGATTTGAACCCCGCACATACTGATCCTCAGTCGAATATCCACCCAACATCATCACCACTGGCTCCAGCCAAGGAAGAAAGAAGAAGAGAAAAGTTATCGAGGAATGACAGGTCTGTGGACTACGATCAGAGAGGATGAATGAGAGAGGATAGGAGTAAGAATGGAAGGATAGAGAGGCCGAGGCAGGCCGAGATTAGGAATGTTAAATCATCTAAAATAAAATCATCTAACGATTTTATAGACCCACTCATGTGTGAAAATGGAGAGGAAAGCGGAAGACAGAGAAGAGTGAAGGCTTTATACACTATTGACCTGCTAGTGGACAGAACACTAAGAGAGAGAGAGGAGTAAGAAGAAGAGAGAAGAGGATAGGAATAAGAAGAGAGAAGTGGATAGGGATAGGAGTAACAAGAGAGAAGTGGATAGCAGTAAGAAGAGAGAAGTTATCGAGAATTGCCGGGACTAGGGCGAGAGTGAGAAGGAGAAATGTTGGGCGGAGATGAGCAGGACTGAGAAGCTTTGATCTGTCTCATAATGATCAGTTTATCCAACACGTTCAGTGTCGGTAGCGCCTTGAGGCGAGAATCATGGCCCTCCCACCCGTCCACTTTAATGTTCGTTACGTCGACTGGAGGGACCCCATCTCGGCTTCTATCCAAGCAGTAACTGGATCGACTAATTGATGCGCGGATTTAAAGAAACTTGCAGAAATAGCAACTGATACGAAAATATTTACGGTAATAGGAAACTGTTTCTTGCTTCAAACGAACGTATATAGTCAACGCTTGAGGCTGCAGAATTTAAAGGTATTTAAAGGTATTTAAAGGTATTTAAAGGTATTTAAAGGTATTTAAACTAGCCTAGTAGGAAATTTATTCAAATAAACAAAATAAAAAATTAGTAAATTTGAGTAATTAAATGGGTAAATAGTTAAAAAAGGAATAGTTATAAAAACACAGAGTACAATGGCTATGTAGATAGACAGTAGAATAATTAGATAATCAATCGATCAATCAAAAAGAATTTAGCTAAATGATAAAACAAATATAAATAAATAAATAATTATTATAATAGCTATTAATAAATTAAAGAATTAAAAATATTCAAAATAATAAATAATAATAAGACATAATAGTGAATAATTATAATTAACTTTCGACTAACAATTCAAAGGATTTAATAGGCTTCGAGACACATTGGATCCAAACTGCCATAAAATTAAGATTTCCTGAAAAAGCAACAAACCAAAAGATCCTAAAGAACTCTGCTAACAATGACAAAATTTCGAAATCACCCTTATTCAGAAGTGAGTCTGGAAGCTAGACAAAAACAACTGCTGTAGGTATTAATTGAGATCAAAGCGAATATCAACTTCCTACTTCTCTCTATTCATTTCATGATTGAATTAATTAGCTTTCCTGAGAGCGCATCATTTAATTAATTGGCAATTACGCCATTACATAGGCAGTCGATTCCAGTTGTTTGGCGCTGTGAACAAACACGATTTCCTGATTATTCGCTGATGTTCGACACAGCGGGGCACCCGAGTGTTAAGCTTCGGTTAAACAGTTGTTACAATAGAGCGAATAATCCCACCGTGCTTCAAAGGAATGACCGGAGCGAAAGAGCCGAGAACAGTAGCAGTGTGCAGTGGATAGGAGGGTCCGTGTCACGTGAGGTAGGTGGATTGGTAGGTAAAAGCTAAAGCTAAAAATCTAAGGTTAACGTCAGTTTCCTCACTCGAAAGCGATGTCAGTGACGGGCAAGCCCAGGATTTTAAAACAGAGTAACAGCCATACTGATCCGCGGTCGAATATCTTAGCGATGTCGCCACTGGCTCCAGCCAGTGGGTATAGATGGTTTGGATAGGTATAGGTAGGTATAGATAGGTAATTAGTTATTGGTATGTATAGGTAGGGGTAGGTGTAGATAGGTATGGATAGGTATGGATAGGTATGGGTGGGTAGGTATAGGTAGATATAGATAGGTATGGATTGGTATGGGTAGTTATGGGTAGGTAGATTGATGAGGATAGGTAGGTAGGTAATTGTAGGTTGTCACGTATACAGTACGTAGGTAATATTTTGATTGCATTACATCATTTGGAATGCTAGAGAAACAATATCTTAGGCTAATTGAAGATTTCGTGTTTTTCAGTAAGTTTTAATTCAAGGTTACCCTGAAAATACAGTTTATATATGACATGATATTTTTAGTTAGGTTGCTATGTATACATGAAAGTTCAGAAGCAAATGTTTGTCTTCAAGATGACTTGACTAGTTAAAGCTTATTGCAGCTTGGAAGTACATGTAAATTCATGCAAAGAAAACATATGATATTTGATTGATCAATGGCATTCTCCTTTAAGTATAAACAGGAGGAACAGGTCAAAAGGAGGAGATAATTTAGATAGTTTAGACAGACCTAAAAAGTAGTTCAAGAGACTCTAGCATAGAAAGTTATTACAGCTGTTGATAAATGCGTAAATAATTTTATGCATTTGTCAACATCATCATCAATTTTTAATTTTTTTTAATTAATAAACTTTTTGAGAAATAGGAAGAAGAGTTGGATAGGACACATTCTAAGGGGACTGTCTACTAAAAGAGATCATAGAAGGTAGAATGGAAGAAAATAGTCAGTGGCAGGCAGAGATTAGGTATGTTAGATGATTTAAAGATCCACTCATATGTGGACATTAAGAGGAAAGCGGAAGACAGAGAAGAGTGGCGGCGTTATATATACCTTCTAGTAGGCAGTGCACTAAGAGGGAAGATAGCTTAGTTTTTCGAAAACCAGAAAGCTTCCGACGAAAGAAGCATCCAGCTAACTTAATAACGAGCATATTGGGACATATGACACTCGTCAGAAGTAAGCTGAGGATTGTTATTCTGGATCGAAAGAAAACCCGTGACAGAGTTTTAAACCCTGACAATATCCTCAACATGTTTTCATAAGCATGTGACACAAATTAGTTCAAGCATTGTTTGACTATAATATTGTCTTTACTTATCCTTCACTATATCTAGATTAAAAGACACACCACTTAGATTTGCGTCCCCCACCTTTCCATTTTTACTAATGAAAAGAAAAAATATTTAAATTTCTCTAAAGAATATCTTTAGATGTTTCATTGTTTTTTGAAGGTGTTTTATAGGTGTCTTTTTTATAAGGGTCTTATAAATTTATTGTATATTTTGAAAGTGTTTTATGAGTGTCTTACCGACATCGTCCCTGGCTGGAGGCAGTGATGATGTCGGTAAGTTTTTCGACTGCGGATCAGGATGTGCGGGGTTCAAATCCTGGGCTCGCCCGCCACTGACATCGCTTTCGAGTGAGGAAACTGACGTTAACACTTGGTAAAGCTAAAGTTAACTGACGTTAACTTCAGCTTTACCAAGTGTTTTCCGAGTTTTTGATGAATCTCTTCAAACCTGCATCTATTTGTATTGTATTGTAAATTTATACTCAAGAAGATTTCCTCTAAATATTCGAGATTTGATCAATTACTTGTGATGATATGAGAGGCAGTAGTACTGAGACATTAGCACAGTAAGACTAATTAGTATAATAATATTAAATAAATAATATTTATAATTGTAAAATATTAATAAGTAAATAAGACGTTGCTCGTATTAATTAATTTTTTTTATATACTTTTACATTTTCTAACAAACTTCAACTAGAGAAATAAGAAAAATAACGCGAAAACCAACTTCCCCAATACCTACTTAGCTTAGAAAAATTGAATTAAAAGACAATTGTGTTAATTAATTGTAACTATTATTTCCAATTAGTATTCATAAAATTGATGTCAAATTTGTTAACCTGTTAATAAAATGAAAATGTTTCTTTTTCCACCTACACGACTCAATAGCTTTTGCTATATATTAACGAAAATAACAACAAATTTTAATCCGCCGATGACAAAAATATACGGGAGTTTAGTATCTGTCATATTTTCATAGCATTACTAGTTAATTTAAATTTAATAAATTACAAAAAATAAATAGCCTTTTAATGCCCATCACTTATAAATTAGCTTGCGAAAAACTGGACATATTACAATAAAATTCCGGAGAAAAAAATAGAGATATATGCTTGTATATGTCAATTTAACTTAAGTAGCAAATGAATTAAAATAGAGTTGGAATGAAAGTGACATATTTATTAAAGTAGCATATGAACGAAAGTAGCAATACCGACAAGAAGCCACCGGGGTGGAGCTAAGGACGGAGAAATGTCAGGGGTCGGGTAATCAGGGGTGGTGTCCCGGGGAGAGGGGTGGATTCGAGGATTTGACGGAGCGGGTTGGACGGCTTTGAGGGCAAATATTTAGCATTAACTGCGGTGGCTCCTGGTTTGTTTGCCTGTCCGTTAAAAATTGAATTGACAGAATTCTCAACCCCGTCGTGAGGTAATAATAGACCCACAAGTCTGGGACACCTGTGCGGCTATCACAGGAACGCCCTCTGTCGGCAAGAGATGATGTTATATTTCTCTCTGAATCATCTTCTTATATTCTCTCTTAGTGCACTGCCTACTGGCAGGTCCATGGTATATAAGGCCTCCACTATTCTCTGTCTTCCGTCTTCCACTTCTTATATTATAAAGCTTTTGTTTCGCCACTCAAGTAGTAAGACAAGATACAAACTACAGTACAATCATACAAGTGAACACAAAATAACACTGAAAAAACTTCCATGCAAGCACACACTCAATCAATCAACTAAAAATTAATAACAAAAATTAATTAAATGATTTCCAGCTCTCGTTCAAAATAGTTTTATCAATAATGACTTCCAGCCAAGTCTCTCAACCTGGAAGCTCTCTGGCAAGATACAGTTATTACTATCGTTGACGCATTATTTATTAATCAACTTATTTAATAACTTCTTATTTTGGGCTGAGCCCATAAGAAGATCATTTTGTTTGAAGATCATTTACAACTTGATTGTTGGCAAGTTGTTCGGCAGCGGATCAGTAGGTGCAGGGTTCAAATCCAGTGATTTTCGTGTCACTGACACGCTAATCGAGCAGAAAACTGCAGTTAACTAGACCTTTTTCTTGAAACTGAAATAAAATATACCGCTACATCTTATTTGGAATTTATGTTATAAGCATTTCATATGTTTAGTTATTATTACTCTGTTTAGTTGTGAAAAACGATAGTAATTATGCTACTGCATATCACAGTTATTAATTAGGCGTATTAATTAGGCTTGTGCCTAATTAATACGCCTAAAAACCCCTGTGCCTCAACTCAATCACTGGCACATTATTGAAATTTTCATCTAACAGGATTAAATACATTAAGGTATTTAATGAAATTTCTGTCATCTAACTCGGCTGGCGGAATATATAGCCTTTTATCATTTACCTCTTCGGTTTATAAAATGAAACCGTTATTCAAGAAAATAATCATGAATGAATTTCCGTTTTCCTTTATTTTATTAAAAAACTGAGTCGCCTACTACAAAATTAATACAATTTTAGATTGGAAAATAGTCCATAGTTTACACAAAACTGTTTTAAATATGACGGAAATATAGTATTCCATGTATTGTTACTCAATGGTCTGAACCTTAGGGCAGCGTCATGCTTAGATTTTGTTAGAAATGGTGTCAGACAGGGCAAGGCCTGTGTCAGAATGCCTCTACATGTTATTAGTCCCAATGATTTGCAACATGATGGCTTCTACAGGAGCGATTACATCATCTCTTATGCAGTCCTACAGGCGAAGAGATTATGCGAAATCAATTTCATTACTTGACTGGATTACAAAATTTAGAAAAGTTAAAGATATAACCTTCGGAAAAAATTAAATAAGGATGAGAGATGTTAAAAGGAGAAACTTAAGTAAGATATGCTTAGATGTGATTTGAAAGCAAAATTTTTGAGGCATAAAATTATTTTGAAATCCAAATCATTTCTCGTTGATTTTGAAATATGATTTTTAAAAGTAGAGACACAATTGATGAGATATGAGTTATCTGCGGAGTGTTGAAATGGAGGACAACCTAGACAATGTTGATTTTCAGATAAAATTCATTATCTATATTAAACTAAATATCACCATGGGTTTAAGTAGGAGCTCATTTGCCGCGTTTAATTGTCTTGATTTTATTTTTATGAAGTAATTTTTAAATCAAAATTCATATTTTTACAAGTGAAAAATTGTGAACAAGAAATTACACTATATATCAAAATTTAATAAACCAATGCTCCTGCTAAGTAGCTCAAAAATTAAAACAAAACTTGAATTTATTTTTCAGTTAATTTTAACTTTTTAAGTTAATTTTTTATCAAGTTCTGACATTTAAGATTTTCTCATAGCAGCAAATTCTCATGAACTTCAAATTTGAATCTGGCTGTCTCGTGAACTTTAACAAAAACACCAGGATGATACTTCGTAACGTTGCTATTTCATATCTTAATGCGCCAATTGAAAATATTCTCATAATATTTCGATGCGGCGTGACTCTACCGAAGCTAGTCAATAACTCTTGCTGGGCTTCAAGTACTGCAGTAGTTCACGAATAACAAGGTAAATACGAGACACAAGAGGACTTGTGAGATGTCGACAGTGTCCTCTTCATACCTCGTCCCAATCAATGATTCATCGTGAATGAATAAATGAATGTGTGAATGTTGTTGCGCTGTGGGAATATTTACAGTTTCCTAGGTTACTTGTCAGCAAATATTCCCAAGTTATTAAAAACTGCAGTTGAAACTGTTTCCGATGTGTGTAAAGAGGATTTGATTGGAGAAAGATCAACAAATGATCGCGGTGGAATTAAAAGAAATTGTCTGTAATCTCACTTCAAGATCGTCAATCTCTTATTATGCCATATTTCTGAGTTATTTATTATTACTATTTGTTATTTATTTACTATTGCCCAATATTAAGTTACTGTTTTGCAGTTATTGAGCCGTTTATATACTAAGGTATTTTCTCGGTGCAAATTTTTGTGATATCCATGTATCACAAACGTCCATCCAGTGGCGAACTGGGTAAGATACTCGACCGCGGATCAGTAGATGCGGAGTTCAAATCCTGGGCTCGCCCGTCACTGACATCGCTTTCGAGTGAGGAAAGTGACGTTAATTTTGGCTTTACCAGCTTTAATATCATTTCAATGACTGAAGTGCTTGCTGATGAGCGAGTTCCTAGACTTATATGCGCCATGGGGCTTCTATTTAGTGTAACACTAAATAAAAAATTTAAAAATTCTGGTTAAAAGTTTATAATTAGTATTAATCTTTAGAAATTTCAACGTTTTCTGAATACTATTCACTCGTAGTTACAACTCATCATCATCATCATCAGCAGCATCTTCCGTTGAATCTCAGTTTAACTAGGGTCGGAATACTAATAGACTGTCTTAAATCCTCTCTGTCCTACATCATATTATTCATCAGTCAATCCCATATTTGAGACTTTTCCATTCGTTTAAAATTTTGTAGCAAATTCTGGAGCCTAGGCGCTTACCAACCGAATGCCTTTCTGACGTTGGTATGGATTTTAGTGCTTTAGTCGCCTTCTACGACACGTGCAGTCACCGGTTGGCCAAATCTTCAAATAACTCTGACACAATATGGGAAAAATTTATCTGAATACTATTCACTCGTAGTTCCAACTATGTACAGAAATATTCTACTTCACTTTGTAATTAATGTATGCGCTGTGTATATTGAACCCGTGAAAGAGCTTCGTAGGTGTTGGTAAAGTAGACTGATATTTAAATCGCTCATAACGAGACAATATTTAACCAACGCTAAAGGCTTTGCAACGTATAGTGTGTTCTAATGCCCGAGGATATTGTAAAACATCTGAAAACAAGTCCCTGTTTGTGAAATAGGATTTCTCGTATTAATGATCGAGAATGGGCGGAAGGTATGGAAGGGGAGTGTGGAGTAGGGTGGGGTTAAGAGTTGATAGAGACACAGAGAACGAATACAAGAGAGAAAAATACTAAGAGAGAGAGAGAGAGAGTAACAGAGAGAGAGAGAGTAAGAGAGAAAAATATTAAGAGAGAGAGAGAGAGAGAGAATGAGAGAGAAAAGAGTAAGAGAGAGAGAGAGAGAGAAAGAAATTGAGAGAGAGGGAGAAAGCGAGAGAGATAAAGAGAAAGACCAAGAGATAAAGAAAGAAAGCTAGAGATAGAAGAGAAAGAAACAATGAGAGAGAGATGAGAAAGAGAGAGAGAGAGAAAAAAAATAGAAAAAGAGAGAAAGAGGAAGATGATGCAAAGAGAAATTACTCAATAACGAGGAAGCTGTATTAGGGTTTATTGAGGATTTAATTTATTTAAATCAACTATATGAAAGTTCAGATGATTTAAAATCTCTATGCAATGGTTAATTATAATCGATAAGCATAGTCATACCACCAATTTGCTCAGTAATAGTGTTTATTTAATAAATGTGGAAGTAATATGTGTAAGGAAATGTTATAAGTAATATGTTATAAGGATATGTTATAAGTAATATGTGTAAGGAAATGTTATAAGTAATATGTTATAAGGATATGTCAGAAGTAATATGTTATAAGGAAATGTTATAAGTAATATGTTATAAAGAAATGTTATAAGTAATATGTTATAAGGATATGTCAGAAGTAATATGTTATAAGGATATGTTATAAGTAATATGTTATAAGGATATGTTATAAGTAATATGTTATAAGGATATGTGATAAGTAATATGTTATAAGGCTATGTGGAAATAATATGTGTAAGGAAATGTGTTGAAGAAAGAGAAAAAATACAACGGATAAAAAGAAAAGAAAAGGCCTAGTATTTCTCTTTGGTGGCCTAGCTTTACATTTTCTTCTATATTATTTGCTACTATTACGTTTGCTGAAATTGATGTGTTGTGTGCAAGGGTATGAATCAAATATATCTTCATCATAGACCTGAAAAGTACAGACATGAGGAAGGGTAAAGGAAAAAGAAAGATAAAAAGCTGAAAAGCTAAGGTTAACGTCAGTTTCCTCACTCGAAAGTGATGTCAGTGACGGGCGAGCCCAGGATTTGAACCTACACCTACTGATCCGCGGTCGAGTATATTACCGACTTCGCCACTGGCTCCAGCCAATAAAGATACAGATATCACGAGTATAACTTCAAGTAAAAAGGCAAATATCTCAATCAGCACAAACTGTACAACACCGCTACGGCGCGATTTTATTGAAATTGATAAAAGCTACTGTTATTTAAGGTTAATTCTCTTTTAAGCTTTTGTACATACACAAAAGATTTTATATGACACACACGTCGAAAACGCATGCTACGACGTTTTAGTGCTAAATTGATATTTAGTTACAAACTCAACTTGTCCAAGTACTTTTGGTTAAATTATATTAATGAACTTTCTAGCTTCAATTTCAGTCACTTCTACGCAGAGAGTTTGATAGCATTCGCCTTTTTTTAAATAAATAAATTCTCATTTGACACAGCTACAAACAGCATATACATGTGGTTAGTTCTATGAGGTCTGCATCAAAACTGAATGATTAATAAAAGATAGAATGATTTAGAATGTGATATTAAATTCAATCTTCCTTTCAGTTGCCTAGTACACATTAAAGAAAATAGAATACTCAAAACGTAATCGTCCATTACTTTGCTGGAGCCAGTGGTGATGTCGGAAAGATATTCAACAGCGGATCAGTAGGTGTGGGATTCAAATTCTGGGCTCGGCCGTCGCTAAGTGAGGAAACTGACGTTAAAAGCTGGCAAAGCTTATGTTAACGTCAGTTTCCTCACTTGGAAAGCGATGTCAGTGACAGGCGAGCTCAGGATTTGAACCCCGCACATACTGATCCGCGGTCGAATATCTTACCGACATCGCCACTGGCTCCAGCCACAATTACAATTAACTTTATCAAATTTTTTGCTAACCAATGCAGATATTGAAGGAAGAGAGTTTCCACAGCAGATGAGTGCCGCTGTGACTTCTGCGATAAATTATAATTATTAGTCTATCAAATTTCAAATGATATCTCCTGATCTAGACAGTTTTACTGATTGTGGTTGAAGGCTTAATCCTAGCAATCGTCATTTGATCTCCCATAGTATTTGAAAGACACAGCTTTAACAATTGAGAATATTTTTACTGTTCTAAGTAATACAGGTATATTTATGTAGGTATAATTACCTGTTGGAAAACGAAAAAAAACAAAAAAAACGAAAAAAGCTAGAAAGCAGACTTTGAGTACGAATATATACCTCGAACCTGCCACTTGGCAGTGCACTGAAGAGAGGGAGAGAGAGACAGAGAGAGAGAGAGAGAGAGAATTATATGTTATTCCTCTAATATATACTCCTACAATTTTGAATATCGGGCATTATTAATAAACTTTTAATGTCTTAATTGATTTCATAGAAACAAGAATGAATAAATGAATGCATTAATGACTACATGAATGAAGAAATTAATGAATAAAGATTTGATATTTGATTTGTTGAATAAATATTTGAATGAATGTCTGATTTACTGATAGAATAATTAATTCACTGATTAATTGTTTGAAGCATCAATATATTTTTCCATTTCAACCACCATCCACCACTACATGGTTCCATACTTTTACTTTCTTTTTTCTTCCAGTAACTTCCCACCGAGTCAGTCGTGACATTTGTAGAAAGTCAGGCGTCAGTTTATCCTGTCGTTAAGTTGCTGTACCCTGCTGTACCTTTCTGTACCTTTCTGAACCCTGAGGTACCCTGAGGTACCCTACTACAGCCCCGTATCACTGTTCTACCTAATGTCTGACACGGCCTCATGTTGTTCCATGGCGCGTATATTGCTTATTACACTAATGAAGATTGTCCATATCAGCATCGAGTCGTTTCTTGTCAAGCACGTGTCTGTGTCCACTGACGGGCCGCTGTCGTCATCTCACTGTGAAATATTCTCCTGTTGAACAGAGGGGGAGGGGGAAGGGTAGAGGAATATGGACAGGTGGATTTATTGCAAAAAAGACGGGAAAATGAATTTCAATACATAATTATCAGTGAAACTTGGAATAAAATTTCGAATGCATTTCAATTTAAACTTAATTTGGAAAGCATGTATGAAGATACTATGAAGAATAGGCAGGAGGAATATCAACAATAGAAGGATGCGTTTAAATATCTGTGTACGCGGTAAAGTTTTTGTGAAGTTGTCTGGTCCCAGATGTAGATTTGTTTTCAAATGATGTTTTTGGTTGACTAATGAAAACACTCAGCTAACAAATTAATGATGTCTCATTTATCAATGCATTTAAAATAAGAAGTAAAGAAGCCAATGTTAACGTCAGTTTCCTCACACGAAAACGATGTCAGTGACGGGGCGAACCAAGGAATTGAACCCTGCACATGCTAATCCGCGATCAAGTATCTTACCGAAATCGCCACAGGCTCCAGCCATCGTGGCCCATTGGTAGAGAGCTCGCCTTTGAACGAGAGGTTGCGTGTTCGAGACTGCGTAGCCGCGTGGGCGAATAAAAATCCAGTCGTGTGCACTTGGTGGTGTCAGGCAGATGGATAGCCAACCTTGACGTTCCTTAACCTATATAGTCCCCAGCGTGTCGACCCCGAATCAGAATTAACGGTCCGCTAAAAGGAAGTTATATTTTACTATTTGGATTAGAGGAGCCGAAATCTTATCAATTTTTCAAGTTGGTAAAGCTGGTGAAGCTAATGTTAACGTCAGTTTCCTCACTCGAAAGTGATGTCAGTGACGGGCGAGCCCAGGATTTGAACCCCGCGCAAACTTTATCCGCGGTCGAGTATCTTACCGACATCGAGGTACAACGTCACGGGTAGAAGCCCTAAAGGATTCTCTTCAAAACGTCGAACCTGACCATAGCCGTGGTTGACTGGCCGATGGTTCAACTGGCCGATCAACCTAAGCAGCTGTCAGACTAGACTGAGTGAAGATCCAGTTCTCAATGAGAACTACATGTCAACATATGAGAATATCGTAATTGCAATAGAGTGAGAATACATACATACTTCCACAGCATACTTCGAATTCCTCAACAATTTAAGTTATACGTTGGTCACTGGCTAATCAAATGCAAAGTGTTTAACAGAATGTTAAGCAAGATATAAACAGTAAATCATAGCATTAAAGAGATAAACAGCACCAGATATATGGCAGTAACAATAATTTTTTGTCGCTCGAATTTGGCAGCGGTTTTTAATTAAAAGGAAGCCGTCAACCATGGGCGGATCCAGGAATTTTTTAAGGGGGTGGGCCGAAATTTTTTTTGAGAGAGTAGCCTACACATTTTTTGCTTACGCCAAGCCTTCTTCGGGACATGTGACGCAACCAGAAAAAATGCTGTGAGGGGGAGGGGGAAATTTTTCACTACTTCGCTCAGTTCACAGAGTGAGTGTATTCCCGTATCTTACCCCCCCCCCCGCCACCCCAGTCATACCGCACTAAAATCTGGGGAAACCTAAAATGCCTAAAATCCTACATTTGTTTTGGAAAAAAAGTAGGTTAATTTCTTCACCTTCGAAGAAACTCAGCTAATCTGGACGAATTGCAAAGTGACTAATTTTGGCGGTAGGGGGGCCCCTCCCAGCCATTGCTGTTTGCACCACTGCTCCGGGACAGAGTTTACATTTTTTACTCAAACCCTTTTCTCCTCCTATACAGTGGTTTATGTGAAAATTAACAGCTATAGTGAAACGGTCAACCATTTCGGACCCCTCCATCCATATATACAGGCCTCCTAGCTTACCAAATATATGGGCCCCTAGTGGGGTCCACATTTGAAAAGATTTGAACTGTAGTAGAACTGAGTTCCCTCTCGTACCCCCCCCCCCCCAACCACTGTCCTTACAGACATATTTACACATACAAATTGTCCTTGAAGCAATGAAAATCTAGTTTAATTTTTTTTCGACGGGCCTAGGGGGAGCCGGGCCACCTGGGCCCCCCCTGGATCAGCCACTGCCGTCAACCTTATTAGGTTTTATAAAACGTACACTACTGTGTAGCTTTCTAATGGAAACCGTTAAGTGACAGAAATATCTGAACTATCTGGAAGCAGTTCTAACATTTCTATTTTATCAACTAATGACAGATATCAGGCAGTGGTGGATCCAGGGGGGGCTCAGGGGGCCCAGGCCCCCCCCCTTAGGCCCAACGATAAAAAAATTTAAACTATTTTTTCATTATTTCGATGGCAATTTCCATGGCTAGATGTAAATATGTTTTAAGGGCGTTAGGGGGGTTAGGGGGTGGAGGGTACGAGAGTGAACTCAAACAGTCCGATTGCGTGGAATTTTTTCAAATATGGGCCCCACTAGGGGCTCATATAACGGAAGGGGGCCCTAAAAATGTTGACCGTTTCACTAGCTTTCAATTTTAACTTTAACCATTGTAAGATAGAAAAAAGTGTGTAAGTATAAAATGTGAACTCCGTACCGGAGTAGTGGTGCAAATACCCTTGGCTGGGATCAATGGGCTTAAGACCCCTACCGTAAAAATTAGGTCACTTTTGCAGTTGGTCCAGATCCGCTGAGTTTCTTCAGAGGTGAAACAAAATGAACCTTAACAAATGTAGGATTTTAGGCATTTTAGGGGTTTTCCTCTCACTTTAATACGGGTATGAGAGGGGGGGGGGGTAATATACGGGGATACACTCACTCTATGAGCCGAGCGCAGTATGCTGAAAAATTTTGAGCCCCCCCACAGCATTTTTTCTGGTTGCGTAACATGTCCCGAAGAAGGCGGGGCTTAACTAAAAGATGTGAACACTCAAAAAAAAATTTCGGCCCCCCCCTTAAGAAATTCCTGGATCCCCCCTGATATCAGCATTTGCTTACTCTCTGTTAACCGCAAATTTTTGTTAAAAGACTTATGGCATTTGAAAATCTAGTAGACATTTAATCTCTGAGGTCAAATACGTGCCAAACGGGTATCAAAAATCTCCATTTAACACCATAATAATTAAGCGTGAAATTTAATAAAAGAATGTACCATTGTTATAACTTAGTTTCCTTTGACTTAGTGCGTATATATCTTTGCTTCAACCTACAGTAACTTACAGTTACCTTAATCTTTGTGACGGTAGCTCGAGTGTGTCGAGTCGTCTTGAAGAGAAGCCTTGTACTTCTGAACCTTGACGTTAAACACACTATAATTTAATTGGAGCTATCGTTCGGATGAAGTTACAAGAGAACATCATTGTCGATAAAGGCTATATTTATCTCTCTATCTCTATGTATTGCACCTTATTAGATATTTTAATATATTTGGCAAGTATTGAGAACTGGATCATCACTCGGTATAGTCTGAGTGCTGCTTTGGTTGGTCGGTCAACAACGGCGATGATCGGGTTTTCGTTTACAACATTGTACACATGACATCTTGAGAAGCTTCTGACTTTGACGTTAAACATACATAATAAAAAGATACTTTGAGTGCGATGAACCAACAGCCATCAAGTCTTTGCCCAGATGTCGCCACGTTACGGAATGAATTATAGCGTTGGACATGCGTTATAATCAGGCAGATGCTCGACAGTGATTTCTCAGCAGATTTGGTTACAAGTAAAACACCATTTCTACGTATAAACACACCCTGCCACGGTGAAATGACACATAATTTATTAATAGTTGAAACATGATCAGGTTTTGTAATCACTGATGCTGAATTTTGCGGTGACGGAAGAAAAATTAAGTTTGATAGAAAGTTCAACTTTGCAATATTAATTGTCATTAATATTGCAAAGTTGGGACTGGAGGAGATAACCTCTCCTATCTCCCTTTCTCTCTCTCTCTTCTCTCCCTTTCTCTCTCACTCTCTCTCTCCTTTTTTTCTCGCTTTCTCTCTGTATGTGTATATATATATATATATATATATATATATATATATATATATATATATATATATATATATATATATATAACCTAGTTTAGTTTAACTAATTTATTCTAGACCACACTGTATATATATATATATATATATATATGTATATATATATATATATATATATATATATATATATATATATATATATATATATATGTATATGTATATATATATATATATATATATATATATATATATATATATATATACAGGGTGGTCTAGAATAAATTAAACTATTTTGAAGGCTAATAACTTTGACAATTTTTATCCAAACGTCTTACTTGATGCATTAAATTAAAGACAATTCTCTTTTCTATTCACTGGCTATATATCTAAGAGATATTACTATATATATTTGAGAAATTATCAATAGTCGACGATATGTAATTTTTAATGAAATTGCGTGAAAACTGAAGATATGAAAATAAAGAATTTAACATTATGTCATTTATGTGCATTATGCCTCAAATATTTCAGAAAGCGCATTGCAGTTTCTATCCATGTCCTAAATGAATTGAGAATTAATTTAACTAATGTTCAATGTGTCCACCGTGTGCCCGAATAACTGCATTCACCCGCTGGGACCACTGACCAATTTGCCGAGTCCACGAGTGCCTGACTGATCTCTGGGTCCAGCGGAGAACATTGACTTGTTTCAAATGTTCAACGTTGTGTATCGGTTCACGATAGACTAATTGCTGTAGACAATAGTAAACAATCGAATTGTAAATCGGGTTCAAATCAGGGGGAGGGCTGTTAGGTGGCCAGTTCTACGGTTCAATAAACTCTGGCAGGTTTACTTGTATACAGGCGATCATATGACATGAAAAACATGAAAATTACTTATCGGAGACTAATGATTAATCTCAAACATGTGTAATAGTATCTCTTTGATATTTAGCAAATTATTAGAAAAGAGAATTGTCTTTAATTCAATTACAAAGTTAGAAGTTTGGATAATAAATGCCAAAGTTATTAGCCTTCAAAGTAGTTTCATTTATTCTGGACCACCCTGTAGATCTGTAGATATATATATATATATATATATATATATATATATCGAATATATATATATATATATTATATATATATATATATATATATATATATATATAATATGTATATATCCTCTCTCTCACTCTCTCTCTCTCTCTCTCTCTCTCACACACACACACAGATAAATTCATAATTGACGCTTAACCGAGCATTAGAATCAGCCGTTCTGCCTTTTAATATTTATTTATCAATTTAATCGTAATAAAACTAAAATCAGTTGAACTAATCAAAGCATTTGGTTGGTCATTAAATATCCTTTCTTTCGTTGAAGCGACCGAGGCACATAGTGCTTAAAGGAGCTCTTCCAACATTTACTTGTGGTCCTCGATGTTGAGATGAATCAGATCTGCTGAGGATGATTCAAAAGCGAAACAAAACGAATTCATCTATACTATGAAAAACTTCGTTCTAAGTGAAATAATGTTTGTTAGGATTATTTATTCGTAAAATGCCACTAAACACGGTATTTTATTACTTTTTGTTGTAGTGTGTTTAACCAGGAGCTTACAGTACAATTACTTTCAGGTTGAAGTTCGCTTAACATCGAGATCAGAAGAACGCGGTTTCTCTTCAAGACGAAAGACGACTTGACACAACGATTAAGTTAAATGAAACAATACTTTGAGTTTCTCATCAAGGCGTCAGGTGCACCGAAGAACCATTGTACCCCTGAAACCCGACCATTGCCGTGGTTGATACAACTGACATACCAATCATAGCTGTCAAGAGTGTAGCTAAAATAAACAATGAATTATAATCATTTACTTTTCAGCACTGTTCAACTTAAGTGATTCATGTAGGTAGGTTGTAGTGAGTTTAACGTCAAGGTTCAGAAGCACAAGGCTTCTCTTCAACACGACTCGACACACTCGAGCTACCGACACAAAGATTTAGGTAACGGTAAGCAACAAATGTTACTCATGTTACTCATGTCACGATGTAACTTGATTAAATGATGTGGTAGTTCACAATAAGCACTGCAGTATTTAAGAATTCATTCGGATGATATTGATGGTGTTTTGTGAATATACGTCAATAAGCAAGATTGAAAATAAATGTAGCTTCAACTAAGAAACATTAGGCTAGCAGAGTGATTCAAGCCATTAATTTATGTCAACATTTGTACATAATGTAATTAAATTAAATGATCAAAATTCAAAAAGCGCTATTTTAGTGCTAACAAGTCAATTTGTCAATGACAACAAAACTTGACTCAAATTGTAAACTCAAACTCTGCATTTAAACAGTTTTCTGTATTTTTGTAATAAAGAACTCCTACAAAATTTAAAGAATCTACTGGTTATTCGCTAACAGTAGATTCTCTGTAAAATAATAGACACATTTTCATAGTGTGCTTTCTGTTATAAAAATTAGTCTTTACGTAACACTTTAAATTTTAGCGTATAGTCTTTTCGTACATTTAAAGAAACGTAATTTTAGAATTTAGAACCAATTACCTATTTAATTCTATAATATTATTACATTCATACAAGTAATTTAAGAAGTACATGTGGTTCAAGACTGCATTGGAAGTAGAGTCGACCGCTCACTGCTCTTTCGACTCACGAAGTGCTGCTCTTTGAAGTGAGCTGCTCTCACAAATGAGTCGTAAAGCACATCACTAATTGGAAGCTTTCTATCTTATCTGAAGATTTTGCTTAGTTGTCTATCTATATGATGACTGTAGGCCTATCAGTTGTTCTATTCTATAATGCAAGATAGAAACAGGTTTAAGTGGTTGAGATTTGAAACGGTTTGATTGTAAACAAAAGAATGAATTTTGTTATTTCCATATAAATTTCTTTTAATTTTTCTTATAAATTTTTGACGGTCATTTAAAAAAATCATTTTACCTTCCAGTAGACTACGATCACAGTTTCTCTAAAGCGATTAAAAGCAATTAAATCGATTTTCATATGATTCGATTCCATTTTCATGATTCGATTCCATTTTCATATGATTCGATTCCATTTCCATATGATTCGATTTTTCATATGAATATGATACTGTTTGATTGACAGAGATTAGAATTTTAGAACGCATGGAGTTATTTACTATTGTTGACTATATCATTAGATTTTTTAATATAGCGTTGCCGATATTTACTACAATTCATTACATAAGAATTAAACTATAAAGAATTTAAAGTTCCGCCCAGAAAGTTATAAGACATTGTTGAAATCATTTTGTGTAATATTATTGTTTGTTTTTTGCGCAAGCTTTTCCCAAATTATGAAAAATAACAATCAAACTTTAAAGTTGCAAAACTTTAATCCCTTTTCCTTTTATTGACTTTTATGCCTAGGTAAGAATTCCAAATTTACGTACACGTTTTGTCCTCTTAGTTAGTTAGCACTCTAAAAATGCTAGTTGCAGAGACATTTCTCTGTTGAGAAATCGGCAAAAATCCTCCATTAACTGATTGATTTAATCATTGATAGCTTGACTGATTGCTAATATAAGTAAAATGAGGGGTTTAGAATTACGCTACTATTCCTAACAGTTATCTTCTTGTTGGGATTAAAGCCGAGTAAATAACAATGGTTAAAGTAAAAATTGAGAGAAGGGGAACCGTCAGAATTTCCCCCCCCCCTCCCCCCCTCCCCCCCCCCCCGCCAATGTACGTGCAGATCTCACAGTTTCTAACAAGAGCCCTTTGCAACAACAACAACAGAATTAGAGTGCTACTGTCGTCAGTGACAACATAGAGCACTGTGGTACCAAATCAATAAGATGAGCAGGGTTTGGGGTCCAAAAACGGTGCGATCCAAAATCCGGGAGTTCGGTCCGAGGAAGGGTACTAGTGGAATGGAGGTTTTCGTGTTGGTCTTAGTTCATGTGTACTGGTTGAATATGAGTGATCAAAAAGAAAAGCCTTCAACCGTCTATGAAACTGTTCATATAAAAGGAAAGGATGATCAGCAGAAGATGAGGGGATGCGTAAAGTGGAAGGAAGAGAATTCCAGATCTGAGGAGCGGTGTGCTGGAAGGAGCGCTTGGAGAGCTTACTACGAATGCAGGAGAATGCACCTAAGAAAAAATTAGGGCTAAGGTAATTTAGTTGCTTTGACCCCCCCTAACCCCCTATTTAACCACTGCTAAGGAGGTTAGAAGATGTTGGCAAGAAAACACATTATATTACTGACAGCTAGCAAAATGCAGCTGCTTCCTAAATGGAAGCCATCTTTTTCTCAGCGAGAAACTTTCATTCGGCAGGTGACGCTAGGTAATTGGTAAGAAAGGAAAAATGAAAACCAACTTGTCCTGATTGCCAGATAGTTTAGTACAGCATCTTATTTAAGCTATAGTTATAGTTATGCCAACTATAGTATAATATAGAATAATAAATATAGTATACAACCATTCATTAAGACAAATCAAAGTACATCTTTCTTCAAAATAAACACCGTAGCTACAAAGTACAGAACCAACAAATGTGTCAATGCTGTCTAAAACACAACGAACAAATTTAGTTCTCTCTCAAAGATGAAAATTGCGTAAGGGCAGGCGACTGATAGTGAGAGGGTTACAGTGAGTCTAAACTTTTCGTCTTATTTGTCTTACGTACATGTAGTACGTGGCGAGGGGGCTAGGTGTCATGGTCTTCCTCCCCCGAAATTTCTATGTAAATTTCTTAAACTTTGTCAACAAAGAAGAATTCAATTAAAGCCGGAGTAATGTTAACGTCAGTTTCCTTACTCGAAAGCGAGATCCGTAACCAGTGGCGTATCCAGGACCACTCAATTAAAATATAAAATATTATATTTAAATAATAGTAATAATAAAAATAGAATTATAATAATATTACGATTACTATTACTATTATTATTGTCATTATTATTATCATTATTATTATCATTATTATTATCATTATTATTAAATCAGAAATAATAATATTGATAAATAAAATTATGTAATCTAGCAGATTAAAATTAATGAAAGGTAATATCAAGTAAACCAGGCTGAAATTAAGCCGTTCAGACCGAGTTTATATAATATTATTGAATTATGATGACCACTACACAGTATACACGGCTAAGAAAATTGAAACCAATGCACCCAATCAATTTCCAGAATAACCAATTGTTATTTACTACATTAAAAATTCAGGTTGATAGATTTAAATTCCTCTGAGATTAGTGGTTTCGGTTTGTAATCGAGATTTAGACAAAGCAAATAAAGGTGCAAACCTACGTCAGAAAGACCATTGGGCTGGTGAGCGCCTAGACTCCAGACATCGTACAAGATTTTCTTATCCTGACTCTAGCTAAACTTGAATTAAAGGGAAAACGATGATGATGGTGATGAATAGAGATTTACATGTAGATGATTTATTTTTACAACGCATATTAATTAATTTAGCCACAATATTTGATTTAGGGGATTAACTGATGCTATGATGAAGGGCAGAGAAGATTCGAGACAGTCTATTCGTATCCCGATCCTAGTTAAACTGGGATTCAAGGGAGGATGATGATGATGATCTGATTCAGAGTGCAGACAACCTGTTTGGATTCGGATACTTTCCATACAAAAAATCTGCTTTAACACTTTAACAACCTGGTTTCATACATGAACTACATGTAAGCAAACTGAACGATCTGGAATATTTTTACCGCAGGATAAATCAACCACCAAATCACTAATGTCCCCCCCCCCCCTCTCTACTTCACTCCATCCCTCCCCTCCCCTCTTCCAGGCTCCAGATCATAAATATATGGCATGTGCAGCATGGAAAAGATTCCGGCTCCAGCACGTGCGTCTGTTATCTAACCAAGCAATATCTTTCGTCTGCCTGGAAGCAATAGAAATCAGCGAATACCAGCATAAAACAACGGATAAGGTTGAGATATAGCGAGGGAGAGAGAAAGCGAGAGAGATGAAATTGCACAGAAATGATTTCTGCATTCGCATGAGAATATCCCGTGGAACTTGTTGTGCTTTGTCGACCGAACAAGCAAATTAAGTTTTGACCTTGTGTCCACAGTCATTACTGGCGACCTTCGGTTCTGACATTTTTAACAGAAGTCCAGATTTGAGACAAACTAATAACGGAAAGCTTCGTAATGCAATGCAATTTCCATAACATTTATTCAAAGAGAATGAAACAGTGCAATGAATAATCATGATGAATGTTATATGAAGGATGTTTGTCATTACAGGGAGTGTTTAACGTTTGTTACATCGTCTGAGGACGGCATTGAGGATAACTAAGACGAAACTATTTAAACTATTTAAATTTGAAGACGAGACTATTTAAAGTATGCTCGGATTCTAAACGGAGTCGCTAAATTCTTAATCTATGCTGCGGCCTAAATAAAAACGATTGATACGCACATTTCAATTTTAGGTGGTTGAATACTGTGACTAATCAAAATTGTGAGCCATTCAATCTACGCTAATTAGACATTGCCTCAATTAAGTTGGAGGTGGGGACCTTTAGCTCTCCACCACAGATGGAGAGGATGTTCTGGTTAAACTGCCTTTGCACCCTTCCCCCAAATGATTGTTTTTTTTTCAGCAAAAAGCAGCGACCGTCTTCTGTAAGATTGAATCTACTTTAAATCGTCACTACTGCCATGAAAACAGCACATGTAGAACAAAAATTGCATTGCAATTTTAAGGAACTTCAATGCCATTTAAAATAATTTCCTTCACATTGCCGTTAGTGTCTCAAGCCAAGTTTAAAGTCAGTTTCCTGCTTTATAGAATGTCAGTGACCGAAAGAGCACAGGGCTTGAACCATGCACCTTCTGATCAGGTGTCACACAACTTCACAACAAGCCACCTGCTCAGAGCTAATTAGTAAACCACTTTCAAGCATTTTATCTCTTCTCTCTCCCACGCACACACTAACTTCATTTTATCCTGCTGTTAATCCCCATTCCGGGTCGACACGGAGGGGTCTAGAGAGGAAATGGAACATAAAGGTCTGATATCCATCGGTCACTATCCATCCCACACACACACACAAATGCTATCTTAATATAAACATTACAGAAGAGGAAAAAGAATAGACGACACGAAGAGGAAAGCGGAAGACAGAGAGGAATGGAGGCGTTATATACCATGGACCTGCCAGTAGACAGTGCACAAAGAGAGAGAGAGAGAGAGAGAGAGATAACATTTCCAACTGTGGATATCCGGTGTTTTTCGTTTTAAAAAAATTGAATTTTTCCTCAAAGAGGGGTGTGAGGGTAGGGGGGGGGAGTCACTTGAGGAGCCTCTAAAGCCTTCGGCAGTTAAATTTTAATGGTCAACAGTTTATTAGGTAAATGATTTTATTATATTTTTTAAAAGTATAATGCTATTATTATAGAAAATTATTTAAATTAACTATGTGTTGTGTCCGGGTTGAAGAATAGACCATCCGTGTAAATATGAATGTGTCCTAGAAGGCGACATAAAAACCAGATACAAACCAACGTCAGAAAGGGCACTCGGACTCGGAAGGGGATTCGATTGTTGAGCACCCAGGCTGCAGAAATTGCTACAAAAATTCAAAAAGAATGGAAAAACTTCAAAAGTAGCTCTATTCGTATCCCGACCCTAGCTCAACTGGGATTTAAGGGAAGAAGATGATGATGAATGTGATTTTTTATTTTTTTATTTAAAGAATTAAATTGGTCTGCTGAGACCAACCATTAATTTTGTCCTGACAGACTAAAAGTATTATTAACTAAAGATAATCTAATGATTACATTTAGGTTGTAATGAATAGGATGATGATGATGATTTAAATAAACCATTACTACCTAAATTATTTGTAATAATGAACAATTTTTTACCGTGGTAAGGGGGATATGCACCCCGAAATCAGAAACGTGTTAGCACGTAAGTTTGAACGGTTAATCGATATAAAGTATAGATTAAAAGCTTCCACAACGATAAGAAGCAAGATTACCTTTTAAAACATCTATTGTAATATCTGAGACAATTAAAGGACGTTATGTTATCTACGATGTGATTGGTCGCCATTAACAACTTCATTATCGTGTCGTGACGTAGCTGATATTTGGAGAAAAATGGTCGAGCGTTAAACCAATATTGACTGAATCCTCTCCTTAGATTTAATTATTATCTTCTCGTGTTGAGAGCGGTGGGCAACTGGAACACTTCCAGAGAGTGCGTGTCAATCCGGACTTGGCCAATAGCTGATTAGATGCAGCTTAGATGCATAGAATGATTAAAATGAGACATGATTTAAATATCGACCATGAAAATACTCTCTCTCTCTCTCTCTCTCTCTCTCTCTCTCTCTCTCTCTCTCTCTCTCTCTCTCTTAGTGTACTGCCCACTGGCAGGTCCATGGTATATAACGCCTCCGCCTTCACTGTCTTCCGCCTTCCTCTTAATTTCCACTTATGAGTGGGTAATAAGAATACTAGAGGACGTAAATTAAAAAAGCTGGGGTTAACGTCAGTTTCCTCACTCGAAAGCGATGTCAGTGATGGGCGAGCCCAGAATTTGAACCCCGCATCTACTGATCCGCGGTGGAGTAACTTACCGACTTCGCCACTGGCTCCAGCCTAAATTATCTTCTTACATATTATTTTTTATTTTAATTTTACCAACCAAATGGTAATCATACATAGTTACAAACAAAAACAACAATCAAAGAAAAACCGTGCAAACATGAAATAAAATAAAGGTGTAGCACAAATGTCAAGTATACCCTGTAGTTAGCATATACATTATAGGTCCTACGTTATCTTTGTGATCATATCATCTATAGTACCTGAGATATCCTATCACACAAATTTGAAGTTAATTACTTGATGACGGATATATTTTATTAGAAATTTACAATCGAAAATTGGAAACACGAGCTCTGATATTAAGCTTTGACTCAATTTTTAATTTCACTCTCGAGGTCAACTGCATAACTAAAGGGAGTATAACTATTAGTATCTAAATTATATTTTAGTATTTACTCATTTATTATATACCGTTAAACGTTTGTTAGATGTTGTACACGAAAATGAATCTTAATAGTGCAATATGATGGATTAATAAACGTAAGCTCGCTATATAGTCGAATGCTTACAAATGAAATGGTGTTAAATGTGAAATACAGATTGCATTGAATGAGAGGTCTGTTTACTTTTTAATCTCAATAAAAGAAACTTTGGAATATGAGCATACATATTGATACTAATGTCGTGGAATATTAGACTTGGAATATTATTTTACTTTATAATTAACAGCAATTAAATTTAAATCTAAATTTATGACGTATCCTCCACGTACTGGTTTGAGCAGCGTACAGTTACAAAACTGTTTCAACTGCATCAAATCATTTTACTTCGATCTTTAACGAAAAGTGCTCACTATCGAATGATATCTTCATATTCTAGCAGGCTCGTCGCTAATGAACCTTCAATATTTGTAAATCAAAACTAGAACATCGTCTCATCATCATTATCATCATAGTCCCTGAGGTGAATTGAACTCTCGTGGGTTCGAATCCCAGCCGCGCTGTTCTGGGAGTAAATCTCGTACATTCACTGGACTGGTTACACGGAAGATGGTCTAAATTGCCTAACGGTTTAAACAAATGGTAGGCCTATTAAAAGTGATAGATATCAACACAGTTGATCATTTCACTATATGCGTGTTTACTTTACTTTTTTTCTCAAACACGTTTCATTAATCTATGCAGAAGTAGATAATG
>CAJHZI010000804.1:0-2500 GCA_905160935.1 Enchytraeus crypticus | reverse complement strand
TATTATTTATTATTATTATTATTATTATAAAATAAATACCCTAGGCTGTAAAGGGCCCTGGGCTAAAAAATAAGATAAATATTATTATTATTATATTATTACTATTATTATTATCATTCTATTATTATTATTATTATTATTATTATTATTATTAATGTACAACAAATTCAGGTAGAAATTCTATTATTCTATTATTATTATTATTATTATTATTATTATTATATTATTATTATTATTATTATTATTATCATTTTTATTATCAGCATTTAATATAATTTCGATCTTTTGACTGGCATCTATGTTTCTTGATTTATATAGTTCAATTAACTTAGTAATTACACGCATAGCTAATTGATACATATGATGATGATGATAAAAATAAAATTAATAATGATAATGAAAATGACAATGATAAGAATAATATTATTTTTAATGGCAATAATAATAATTATTCCAATCGCATTGCTCGAATCGTTTCTATAAAACCATTGGTTCTTTATTCCCGAGTTAATTTTTTTAAATATTTTCATTTTCATAATCAACATCTCCATCGTTATCATCATCCATCCATCCATCCATCCATCTATCCATCCATTCGTCCATCCATCCGCCTATCTACAGCTATCTATTTGTTTTTATTTTTAGCCTATGTATCTGTCAAATCTAATAAGCAGAATATGTGATTTGCTAATACTACACTTTAGTAAATTTTCTTTATCGCTACAGAATCATCGCCGTATAACTATACTATTCCTCAGGGGCTACACTTTTCTATAGATTCCTCATAATTTAAAGTTTTCATAATTTATTGATTAACCAAACCATTCAATTCGTCTTCGAAATTCTAAATTTGTCGAAATTGCAAACTTGTCGAAATTCTAAATTTGTCGAAATTGTAAATGTCATGCAAGATTAACGTTGCTTCATAATTAGTGGTGTTTCGAAAGTTTAGCATTTAAATAAATTTATTACGGAGAAATGATTTTCAAAACTGAGTTTGAATTATTAGCAGCATAATGTCAATATCAGAGTCAATGGTAATTGAGAGTTAATGGAACTGTCAAACTTTTTCGGGCCCCCCTCTTTCCTTTATCAGGGCCCCTAGCAGCTAAAACTGCCCCCCCCCCCTCTATAAAAAAAACTTGTACAAAAAGTGTGCGGTTTACGAAATGTTAGTTCAATCTGATACTATAATCATCATCAAATTCCTATTTTAAAACCCTAAATTATTCTAACAGCAACAGCCAAGTTTTCATATATTGAATACCGTTAAACATCATAAGTCTAAATGAATACTTTTGAGACGACGACGTCTTCAACTTTTATTCTGATGATCAAGTGATTCTCTGATATTGTTAATACTGGATGAGTTGGTTTTAAAAACCACAATTTTGAGTACTAAATAAATTTATTCTTGCAACGAGGCAACTAAAATTCTATGTAGCCAAGTAATTTAAGCAGAGTGATATATTCACAAGTACAGGTAAATGAAGGTATTTTATTGACATAATTAATATAACGTTGAAGACCTGATAAATGTTATTATTACAACCATATTTCACCTGATAAAAAAAATTCGATTATTGGCGGAAACAATTACAGTGAGATGTCTGGAAAATACACTTGAGTTATGCCTTGAGAGACTGCAAGCATAATTATCTTCTCTCTCTCTCTTTCTTCTCTCTCTCTCTCTCTCTCTCTCTCTCTCTCTCTCTATCTCTCTCTTTCTTTCTTAAAGTTTCTCTCTCTCTGTCTCATTCTCTGTCTCTTTCTCCCTTTTGTTCAATGACACTTTCTCTCTTACTTTTCAAGTTTCCCCTCCCCCCCCTTCTCTCTCTCTCAGTCTTTCTATTCCTATGTCTGCTTCTTTCAATCGTATCGTTTCTGATCAAGAGCTTACAGCGTTATTTCTCTGAACATTGGCTTCGATGAATGAGGTTACGAAACCTTCTTATATCATAATCCGATGAACATCCTAGTTAAACAATGAACTAATTAGAATTATTAAACTTGCAGATGCATGAGTTAATAGAAAATTTCTCACATCTCTAGGCTTTACTTTCTAAAGTCTTTAATTTACTTAATTTTTTTTTAATTTTACTTTCGAGGCTTTAATTTACTTAATTTTTTTTAAATTTTACTTTCGAGGCTTTAATTTCTAAACTCACGATTATATTAATGCACAATATAAGTAACAAATAATTTCACAGAGCGCTTAGTACAAGGTATTTGAAAAGTATAATATTTGCATATGGAAATCTACATGTATTCAGGTCCAGAACAGTAGGCCTACTGGGTGCGAAAAGGCCTTGCTGAGCTAGAATCGACTAAAGCCAAAGCCAGATTTGACGTTAGTTTCTTTAGGCATGATTATTATCGATGACCAGCATTATATGACCATGTCCTCACTGGTGGCTTTTATGCAGAATGGCTAATTGATAGTTTAAGTTTCTTTGCACCTTTTATATTTTCTGCACAATGTTTGTCTGTATGCTGTTTC
>CAJHZI010000803.1:0-45429 GCA_905160935.1 Enchytraeus crypticus | reverse complement strand
CTCTCTCTCTCTCTTTCTCTCTCTCTCTCTCTCTCTCTCTCTCTCTCTCTCTCTCTCTCTCTCTCTCTCTCTTTATATTAGATCACTTTTCCACAGTAATTTTCTTTTTGAAAATATTTAATAGATTGCATGTTCTCTTTTTTTAATAATATAATTGCATCAAAATTGGCGCAGAAATTACTAATCAATCAGGCTAAATTTGTAAATTACAATAATTATTACATTTAATAATCACATAAAAAATATACGCCCAGCAAATACTAATATCGATATCGTTGTATGTTTATATATGTATTTCTCTGTATTTCTAGACATATGCGTGTACTGTATATCTATTTGTAGGCTTGCGCGAATCTGTAAATATTTGCTCAATGAGATATGATTACTTAAGAGAGTTAGGATGTTGTGATTCAAGTGCCCGGAACAATTTCGTAGAGAGCTCATGCTACAAGTGTCGTCATCAGGGCCACTTCTAGGTTTTTAGAGAGTCGCCCCTTACTAGTCTAACGTGTCCCTGCCGTGGACGGAATTTTGCTTCTGCATCTGGCAAAAAATTCACGAAAATATACTCTCTCTTAGGTCACTGCCTACTGGCAGGTCCATGCCCCTACTCTTCTCTGTCTTCCGTGTTTCTCTTCATTTCCACATATGAGTGGGTCTTTAAATCATCTAACATTCCTAATCTAGGCCTGCCCCTACCTCTTTTACCTTCCATTCTACCTTCTATGACCTCCATTAATAAACTTTCCCACCTTAGAATGTGTCCTATCCAACTCTTCTTCCTATTTCTTAATACATTTATCAACTCTCTAACTGCACCAACTCTTCAGAACTTCTTCATTTGTAACCTTTTGATCCAGCTATTCCTAATATACGAAAATATACTACGTCATTGTAAAATACTACAAGTTTTGGTCATTGTCCCCAACCAGCATCTAATAACTTTGAATTTTTTAGTAAAGCGTTATCATTATAATAATAACACTAATAATAATAATAATAATAATAATAATAATAATAATAATAATAATAACACACATTATAGTGAAATGATCAACTATGTTGATATCTATCACTTTTAATACCATATATGTTACATCCGTTAGGCAATTTTGTCCATTTTCCGTGTAGCCAGTCCAGTGAATGTCCGAGGTTTTACTCTCAGATCAGCGCGGCTGGGATTCGAACTCACGAGGGTTCAATTCACCTCAGGGTCTGTCTTTTAAAACTTCATGACGTTATTTGCACGTCTAACCATTGCGCTTTTGAGACATTCAACAATTAGAGTGCTACAATCATCAATGACAACATCGAGCACTATTGAGACAAAATCAAGCCGGTGAGCAAAAAAAGAAGGTCCAAAAACGGTGCAAATTCCAAAATCCAGAAATTCAGTCCAAAGTAAAGGGAGTTAAAGAAAAGGTGGTTTAGGCGCAGGTCGCTGCTCATGGACACTGGATGGAAAAGAGAGATGGAAAAGATAGGTCTTCAACTGCTTATAGAACTGCTCATTATAGTCATCGTCGTCATGATCATTATTGCATGGTTTATCTCATCATCGTCATCATCGCCATAGTCTTCTTCTTCATCTTCCTCAGTACGATGGCCCTGACAATGATTGTGATGATGGTGATGATGATGATGATGATGATGATGGTAGTGGCGGTTGCCACTCCCTAAACATCATTTTCTTTAATTTCTTATATTGGAGATTGTTTTCCGGTTATTGAAGTATCAACGAATGTCACTTTTCTGTTTTTCTCTCTTCAACTTGACGATTTTTCAGTAGTGCTCGATGTTGTCATTCATTTTGCTCTTGTGCCTACTGCTATTTAAACATGTATACACACATCGATCGCATTGCTAGATGTTCAGAACCATAATAATGGTTCATATCATCACTCATGGTTATATCATTCATGGTTATATCACTCATGGTTATATTACTTATGGTTATATCACTTATGGTTATATCACTCATGGTTATATTATTTAAGGTTAGAGCACATAAGGTTATATTACTTATGGTTATATCACTCATGGTTATATCACTCATGGTTATATTATTTAAGGTTAGAGCACATAAGGTTATAGTACTTATGGTTATATCACTCATGGTTATATTACTCAAGGTTATAGCACTTATGGTGATTTGTGACTCTAACGTGAATTCACGATTAATAATTAATGATTAAATCATTTATACCTTGATATCATAAAATATTGTAGGAGAAAAATAAAAATAAAAAGCATTTAGGAAATATATTACGTGAATTTTATCATATTGTCTGCCTCAATAGCTTTAGTTGACTCTAAAGGCAATTAATGGTCTAGCCATTAGACACTTAATAGACTTCACAACAACAACGGCCTTCAAAAGACTCTATTTGCCAGCAGAACCCATAAACAAAATCCCATCCCACAACCTAACCCTAGCTGCAACACTCGCCCTATAGTCCCTAGGTTAGGCCTACGTACGAATTTGTTAAAGCGAAAGTAATTTTAAAACGAGAAGTGTCAAGTTATAATGGAAACAGACCGATATTTTTGTCGTCTGAAGTTATGATAAAGTTTATCATAACTATAAAATTCTACATTTAACAGGAGGTAAATTTATAATATAATAAGAGTATTTTTCTGGCTACGATATACCTATTACAAATTATATTAAAAGTTTCTATTAGAAATATAATGCTGAAGACTACGTGAATATTAAGGTATTAAAGCTAATAATAATAGCTGTGAATTTTGAGCACTCAGTTTTATTATGTTCATTTTCCGTAGAGCAATAATAGTAATAATAATTGAGTTACAATAAATATATTTGATACTAATATTGCATCATATAATAATAATAGTATTAATGTAATAAAATGCATCATAATTGTTATAATTATTAATAATTATCATGAACGTTTAAAGCAGACACAGCTGAATAAAGCTATGAGGCATAGTTCAATTAATTAGACATCCTTGGCGTGAGATGCATCTTATAATTCGTCTTAGCAAATTAAAAACATATTGCAAAGGATAGAAATTATTTTCTCAGTTTAATTTTCAGATGCGCCTGTAAAGTAAATCCAGCCGGCTGAGCCGTAATTAAGCCAACATCTCTTGAAGCATGTAGTAGTATGGCTGACGGAAAGATTCATAAGCAGATTGTTTCCCTTCAAGATTATTAAATATATTCTAGCTACCGTCACGAAGACTATTTAATACTTGGTTCAAACTATTGAAATCGGGCTTAATTCTATTAATGTTTGGCAAATAGGATGATTAACGTAGATTTTAAACGGATACTATATCTCTAATCAAAGGTATTTTTATTATTCAAATGACATTTTCGGACTAATTTGATTGTTTATTGTATCTATTTGCATAATGTCCTAAAACTAACATAACGCTTAAAATTGTTTAGGATATTTTACTTCGTCTTCGAAAGGATATTCATAATATAGACTCATATTTGTGAGTGGATTCAAATCAATATGGCAATATGGCATTACAGGTTCTAAGGACTGAAAATTATTGATTAGTATGTCTTGATTACTCAAACAATTACTAATATCTACTGTAATGCTACGTGCTGTGGAATTACATCATCTGTCTCACTGTAATGCCGACAATTTTGCTACATTCTCAGTTAACAATTCCTCCTCACTGTAAATCAACTGAACGCAAATTCATGGATATCAATATCGACAATCAATCGGGATCCCAAGCTCTTCGTAAGGACAGGATGAAGGGAATGCAGTCCGGTACTGAGGTATTCAACTCGCCTCCGTCCTCTAATGGATCTAATTCTCTTCATAAACCCAACAGCTCCGTCAGTCATCCTACCCCGGAGGACCTGGAAGCGAAATCGGATCAAGATCCTGGACAATCTAGTCCTGCAGCAAAGGATTATCTACATGCGGAGTGCGGAGCTAAGTCCGAGGATACTGAACCTAAAGAGATTACTGAGCCTACGGATAATTCCAATTCCGCTGATGTAGTTACGAAAGTGAATACTAAATCCAGTATATCAGATCAGGTAAAGAATCCCAGTCCACCTAGCATGTGCACGGATGAGATCAGTAAGTCCTCTACAACGGAACCCATTCCTTGTTCCTCCAAGGAACCCTCCTCGGTGAGACCCCGGGCAGGCATGCTGGCCTCCACCAGGGCCTGCACCATCAGCGAGGAGCACCCGTCCTGGGAAGCGATGAGATGTCCCAGGAAGTCAGTACCTCTAATCCCTAGAATAAGCCAGTACGAGCGGAACCCTCTCCTTCAGACCAGGTCCAAGGACGGTCTGACGGAGCTGGAGATGTTTCTGATGGAGAAGGACGTGTCTCAGGAGAGAAGAAGATCAGAGGCACCTGTTGGGAGTGGTTACAGCTGTGTGGTTGACGTGCGGCGAAGTAGCAGCGCCGCCAACCGCGGTACTAGGTACCCCGCGGAGCGGAAGCTAGTCCCACGCGGAGCCCACTCCGAACCCCACCCGCTTCTCCAGCGTTCAGACTCCGGGATGTGCGAGATCGAACAGTTCTTGTTAGAGAAAGAGCAGGAAATCGAAAAACAACAGCCGTCTGGACAGGAAGATTCCACAAGCTCTCGAGTCGAAATCGAAACTGCAGCTGCTAATTCTCGAGCGAAGTATCTTCAGCGCCGATCAACTCTGGGAAGACTTGAACCTCGATCAGGGACCTGTGAGCGGAACTCTCTTCTCGAAGACCGTGACGAGTTCGGGATGACTGAACTGGACCGAGTTTTGCAAGAAAAAAGTCGATTGGTTTCGGAGAAGGGAAAATGTTGTTCAGATTCTACCTGTAAGAGCAGTCAGTGTCAGAAATGTAAGTCAAAACCCCTGCAGACTTCCCAATCAGTTAATATTCCATCGTCAGGAGTTTCCTCCCCCACCAGCCTGCTGTCTCCAGGCGCCGAGGATGCTTCCACTTCCACCAGGCTCCTATCCACCCACAACAGGCGGGTTCACTTCGAGAGGAGTGAGGCCAAGGATTCGGACAATCCGCCCGTCGATTCCGGCCTGGAGACAAGCGCCGTGAGCGTCGAACTCCCCGATGAACCCGAACAGGCAATAAGAACCCCGGTGGAGGATGGAATGAACAAGGAACCCTTGAGACGGAATGAATCCGTGAATCAGGATAGTGAACGGGTTAGTGAGAGGAGCTGTGAAGCAGCTGGAGTTGGGGAAGCGAAGAAAACGGGGTTAAGAAAAGGTTGTTGCATTGCGTAGTGAAATAATCCTGTTAAGTATTATATATATGTATATATATATACCCAGTGTTTAAGTGATTCTAACGATGATCTGGTTTTTAAAATAGGATAGCTAAGATGTCTTACTATAGCGAAATCCAAGTCAAAGATCTAAAATGCAATTGTATTAGACATTAACTCTAACAAAAATGGTGTTTTGTAAAATGTTAATTATACTATTCGTAGCACTAGCTGATATCGTCTGACATAAAGCTCCAGAGTATCATATTTCTCGGCTGTTTCTATTCTTTCTGTAGGTGATGTATACAGGGGTTTTAATATTTATGCTATCTTGCTGCGCTTTTCTTTTTCGTTAAATTCAATCTCCTGGCTTTGCCCAGTAAATAGACCATTTCAACCCATCTGTCTAGATGCCTGAGCAACCTCTAAGAAATCTTTTGATAAAAAATAGGAATTTTGAAATATCTAAGTTTTCATAGGACCGGAAGGGGTTAACTTGTTGATCTATGGTTTGTGGGAAGTGACAGCTGAGTCTGAGTATGAGTGTGTGGATTGGACCTGCCACTTGACGGATAACAGGAGAGAGGGAGAGACAGAGAGACAGAGAAAGAAACAGAGAGAGAGAGAGAGAGAGAGAGAGAGAGAGAGAGAGAGAGAAAGAAATGAGAGATAATCCACAAGTCATCTACTCCGACCCTTACATGTATGTAAAACAAAACTATTTTTTATGGTAATTATTTTCAACACTTCGTTGTACTAGTCCTACTATTGGAAAAGATCATGATAACACAAGGTTGTAACGAATTCAAAAATACTAAGAAACCGTCCAGTGTCGGTAATTTGTATTTAAAACAAATCTTTAAGAAATTAGTGGAGCGAGTTATTTATAATATCTATACAGTATGAAATCTAATTGAGCCAGTGTGCTATCTACAATAGTTATCAGAGCAATTCTGCAGTATAGAAATGTTACTTTAATATTGGTGGGCAAAATTTAGTCTAAGTTAGTCGGCTGCTTGTACAAATTCTATCATCAAATGTGATTTCAGACCGCAATGGTATTAATTATTTTTTTAAATTTTCGTTAATTAATTAAGTTAGGAATTGTCGAGAAAAGAGAAGAATTGAAGGCATTCAAGCGTGTATACTTCAAATTTTTAACCTCTGAATTACTTTTTAAACTGCAAAGAAAATCGGCAGAAGGAGATATAAATCTAAAGTAGCTAGCATTAATTTATAGGATTAATTTAATACCCATATTTATCTCTGTATTGCCAAAATATACATTGATATTACATATGCAGTTTCGATGTAATTGCCATTGCAAAGATATCATAAAATGTTAGCAAATTGTTAATAGCGAAATTGTTAAGAACGAAATTGCTAAGAACGGAATTGTTAAGAACGAAATTGTTAATAACGAAAATGTTAATAACGAAAATGTTAATAGCGAAAATGTTAATAGCGAAAATGTTAAGCACAATCCAAGGAGAATAAACAAGTTGAACCATACCGGAACAATATTATATAGTAACGTAGGTTTAGAGGAAGATAACGGAAAACTACTTCGTACCACCCCAGAAATCATAACTAGCTTTTGAACCATAACGTCATTATAATTTTGAAATGGCACAATTCTTCCTGGTGTCATTTTATTTTTGCTAGGCTGACTGAACTCAATAACTGTAATTCTATGACCTTGAAACGACTTCAATAAGATTGCAGATACTACTAAATACGCTTATTTACTTTTAAAATGTAGGTAAATGTTGATGCCTGCATTCTATTATGATATTACTCTTATTTGCATGACTATGTCCATATAGGTATAAATATAATTATGCAGTTAGTTTAGTTTTCAATTTGGCAGGGTTTTATGACTAGGTTGCATGACTAGGCTGTATGACAAGGTTGTATGACTAGTTTGTATGACCAGGTTGTATGACCAGGTTGTATGACTAGGTTGTATGACTAGTTTGTATGACTAGATTGTATGACTAGGTTGGATGACTAGGTTCTATGATTAGGTTGTATGACTAGCTTGTATGACTAGGTTGTATGACTAGCTTGTATGATTAGGTTGTATCACAAGGTTGTATGACTAGATTGTATGACTAGGTTGTATGACTAGGTTGTATGACTAGATTGTATGACTAGGTTGAATGACAAGGTTGTATAACTAGGTTGTGTGACTAGGTTGTATGACTAGGTTGTGTGACTAGGTTATATGACTAGGTTGTGTGACTAGGTTGTATGACTAGGTTGTATGATTAGATTGTATGACTAGGTTGTATGACTAGGTTGTATGATTAGATTGTATGACTAGGTTGTATGACTAGGTTGTATGATTAGATTGTATGACTAGGTTGTATGATTAGATTGTATGACTAGGTTGTATGACTAAGTTGTATGATTAGATTGTATGACTAAGTTGTATGACTAGGTAATATTACTAAGCTGCATGAGTAGTTTAACAGCACTCTTTGCATTGACTGTAAGTTCTAAAATATTTTGTTTAATAAATTTCGTAAATTTCCAGTAATTTATATCTAAACTGTCTGGGGTGCAACGTAACCAGCCTCGATAACTTCGAGTACCGATAAATCTAAGTGTTCTATTGCAACAATTATCAATACACTGAATTAACACTGTGAGTTTATTATATATTTAAACAGTTTAATAAAAATACCTACTTTACCGAATCCCTGTTGCGAAGATTTACATTCTGAACTATGCTTCCTTAATCCTTATCTACCTCATTTTCTATCATTAAAATAATATCCAGAATTACAGTTATTGTAAAGCTTGTAGTGTGTTTAACGTCAAAGTTCAGAAGCACAAGGCTTCTCTTCAAGACTACCCGAAACACTAGAGCTTGAGCTACCGTCACAAAGATTACTGTACCAGATTAATGTATCAGTGAGTTACTGCTTGACTTGACAGGGTAATCGCCAAGTAGTTATTGCAAACAGCAACTAACGCTTCAATTATGTTGCGACATATGCTGTAATAAAAGGTGTCTAATTGTGATTATAATAATATACATATACGTGGGCTAGAGACAATCTATAATAAAATTGAACTCTTGCATGAAGGTTGTGTTTAAATGCGAATTATTATTATCAAATTTTGAATTAGGGAACTGCGACTTAAATTTTTCGGGAGAAATATTCTGATATTAAATGTGATTTGTTGTATATTTTCTTGTTTATTCGTGATTTAATAAAGTTTGTGAATTCTTGCGCAAATTGTTTAACTTTAATCAGTTGTTTAGAATTTTAGCAGTATAGAATCGCCATTGGCTCCAGCCCGTGGCGATTCTATACTGCTAAAATTCTAAAATGCTGGCGATGTTGGCGAGAGTTTTCATAATGAACTATTTTAGAATCGTTTGGAAAAGTCCATGATATTGTATAAATCAGGAAAGAGATCCTTTAACTCGGCAATTCTTTGCTCTGAGTTCTCTAACGGTTTTATTGATTACCAGCTACTAACAGCTAAAACCTAGAATGTAATAATGAAGAGTCACGTGTAATCGGAATATGTTCTGGGCTTCGGATAGACCAAGGCATAGATATTTCATAAAACTAGATTGGAAACTAGATTGTATGTGCTTGTGTGTGGATTCAGGAAATTTTAAAATAATTTGAAGTGTAATAAACACAGAAACGTTAAAACATTCAGAAAAATTTGAAAAAGCTTAGAGTAATGACTGCTGGTTATTTAATCGTGAATACTGTTTTCGGTTCGACTAGTCTAACTCTCTCTAGCAAAGCACCAAAATTTATTCAAAATATACCGGAAGAAATAGAAAAGAAACATTTCAAATTTCCATAAACTGTTAAAGTGTTAACTTAATTTACGTAGCATGGTGTTTTTACATCATTTTAATTATCCAATCTAGGTATGTTCCAAAACACCTAATGTATACCAATAGATTAAAGATTGTATACTAATGGCTTACATAGGCCTATAGCTTAAAGTTTACAACAACCAAGAAAAACATGGCTTCCTTTTTCCACGTCCAATCAATAGAATTTCTCTAAACGTAGAAAAACATGGCTTCCCTTTTCCACGTCCAGCCTATAGAATATCTGAAGGTCAGACCAGACTTCCAATTACGAGAACATTGGCGGTCCAATGACGGAGAATAACGGCAGAAGATGGTTTGTTTACACAAGCCTTTATTATTGGCCGTTTGGCCGCGATCAGGAATTCTATTCAACCCTCTTCTTTTTTTTTTCATCATTACTGTACATTACATTTTCTACCGCGCACGGAAAAAAGGTGTTAAATGACATGCTGAATTTCATACCGCAAAAAATGCATCTTTGAATTCATTTTTTATGACTCTGAAGTTTTGAAACCAGAATGGTTAATAAAAAATCTCAATCGCTTTCTGCTGATGTTAAAGCTGGTAAAGCTAAGGTTAACGTCAGTTTCCTCACTAGAAAGCGATGTCAGTGACGGGCGAGTCCAGGATTTGAACCCCGCACATACTGATCCGCGGTCGAGTGTCTTACCGACTTCGCAACAGGCTCCAGCCAAGAATAGTTATTATCATGCAAAGACAAGTTGAAGAAAGTATTTAGGGGTAGCTTTTATGAAATAAAGTTGTCGAAGAAAGTTTTTTAACGTCAGTGTCAGTATCCCAACGCTTCTCTTCAAAAAGACTCGACATACTCAAGCTACTGTCATAAAGACCAATTTAAGCTTAGTTATTAATTAGTAGTTAATAACTGGAGAGATAGATGATTAATGCTAAACTTGCAAATAAATCAAAGAACTGTAATCATGATCCAACAAGAATACTCAGAAGATGTTGAAATAGGACATGGAGTAAGACAAGGTTAAAGCGATTCGCCGCTGCTGTTTAACATTTACGCTGAGGCAATGATGGAGGAAGACAAGGAAGACAGTGAAGATGGAATAAAAGTAAGAGATAGATTGTTGCAAAATGTGAGATTTGCAAATGGTCATGAAATGCAAGCGGAAAGCGAAATTGAACTGTAAAAGTTTGAATTATACGCCATTGAAATATGGAATGAAGACTAATATCAAAACGACAAAAGTGATGAGAGTGTTTCATACTAAAGGTGAAAGCAATGTCACAATGTATGTATTTAATTTCTGGAGTCCAGGCGCCCATGAACCGAATACCCTTTCTGCCGCGGGTTTGAATCTTGTTTTTATGTCGCCTTCTACGACACGTACATATTTACACGTTTGTCTATTCTTCAAGCAACCCGGACACAACACGAGGAAATATACATACATACATGCATACATACATATACACACACACTCATATATATATATATATATATATGATATATATATATCTATGGATAGATATATATATATATCTATAATCTATATATATATCGTAATTCATTATATATATATATATTGCATATGTATATTATAATATATATATATATTATAAATAGGAATATACCCCGGGATATATATATATATATATATATATATACTCTATATATATATATATACTAATATATATCATATTATATATAGATATATATATTTCTACTCCTTTAGAAAAATTTTGAAATTATGAGTTAACTCTCTGGACACCGTAATTGCGGCAGCAGGAAGGCGAGGAAGAGCACTCAGAGTTTGCCGCAAAATTACCATAAATTAAAAATCGGTCGCCAGCCCGTAGACATGACTTTCGGCAGAAAGTGACATCTAATGCGAGCAGCGAGGAGATGGCAGCAACATAAGGCTGTGTGTACATGTATCTGTGGTGTGCGTGCGTGCGTCCCAGTGTGTGTTCTGTGTTTGTGTGTCGTCGTGGAGAGTATGAGATACCACAGAGAAGGGAGCGGCTTCCAATGCACGAGTTCTGAATAGTCGAGGAGAGCGGGAGAGGGAGGGATGCAACTTCGGAGGCCATAGAAACACAGAGTTGGACCGGGCCTTACACCGAGAAAGGGAGAGGAGCGAGAGCGGAGAGAGCGATAGAGAGAGAGAGGGGAGCGAGCGAGCCTCGAGAGGAAAGAGGGAGAGGAGAGAGAGAGAGAGGAGAAAAGGCGTGGAGAGGAGAAGGGAGAAAAGATAAAGAGAGAGATTCAGAGAGACAGGGAGAGAATTCGTTGTAATGGAGCGATCATCGTGCTATATATCTAAATATATAATATATATATATATAATATACCTATATATATATATATATAATATATATATATATATATATATATAGCACTATGAACACATCTGAGTAAAAATCAAGCAGAAAATCAAAACAAAATCCAATAGAAAGTGCTTGTGTAGACGGTGTAGTGCCTGGAAAATCTTTACGAGAGATAAAATATGGGTGATGGATAGCAACACGTGGAAAGTGTGTTGTTAGACTCAATAGCGTAGGGGTAACGTCATGAAGTTTTAAATGGAAGATCCTGAGGTGAATTGAACTCTCCCGGCTCGAATCCCATCCGCGTTGATCTGAGAGTAAAATCTCGGACATTCACTGGACTGGTTATACGAAAATGGACTAAATTGCCTAACGGTTTAAACATGTGGTATTAAAAAATGTGATAGATATCGACATAGTTGATCATTTCACTATAGTGCGTGTTTCTTTACTTTTTTACTTTATCTCACTGGCCTTGGGTATGAAAAAGCTTTGTCTATATCCGTTTATAGAGCTGCCTAACGAAATCTGCAGAAATTTAAAGAAGGAGCTAACAAAATGCTAAATTAAACTTTTATATCAAATCATCCATTAATCACATTCATAATTGCTAATTTGACAAAGCGTTTTACTAAATCATTCAAATCTTGCTCGATCTTGCACTCAAAAGTTCCAGCTTTTAATAAAAATTGAAAGACTGAAAATGCTTTCGCCAGATGGCGTAAGCTATTTGTTAAAAGTTGAATTGATATTTCAGGAATTTTTAATTAATTCATTGGAAAGCGGAGGAACTGCAGTATAAATTTACTTCGCTGTTTCAGGGCCACAGAGAAATAGATCTACCGTAATGTGCGCGTCTCGTAAGAGGAGACTAAATTTCCTTGATCAGGTTTTCATACGATTCAACGACACTGAGAAATCAGCCATTTGGTTGTAGACTGAGCCTAACCTAAAACGAACACATATACAGCTGACGATATGAGTTACATGTATATACTAACTTTTTATAGTTGATACTTGTCTATTATTTACACACCCATAAATGCATAAATGCGTACATAGATTAAAGCAACAGTTTTGTACGAAATATAAATAAAGAAAACTGAAATTGGTGACAACAAAATTTATAATCCAACTTGTGGAAATTCAGTAATTACAGCTATGTTTACCACTATTATCATGAGTTTTAATTTGCAAAATAATTGAAATAAAAAATTACTGGAAATTTAGTTATGTTTATTGAGTACGATAGTCAGTGTAGTGGGTGTGCTGGAGTGCTGGTGTGCTGGTGTGCTAGTGTGTTGGTATGCTAGTGTGCTGGTGTGCTGGTGTGCTGGTGTGCTGGTGGGCTGGTGTGCTGGTGTGCTGTGGTGCTACGGTGCTAGGGTGCTTTTATAGAACTTTCAGCCTCAAGACTGCAGGGTGAGACCTGTCTTATGTCGACCAAGGAGTTGCTATAAACTGTCAGAGGCCCTAGGGAGCTAGCACCCCCTCCACCATCGTCCCTGGGTGAACGTAAATCACGCTTAACTTTGACTTGCAAATCAGGACAAGAAAGGTATTGCGAGTTGAGAGAGAGAGAGAGAGAGAGAGAGAGAGAGAGAGAGAAAGAGAGAGAGACAGAGACAGAGAAAGAATAAGACAGATTGAAATAGAGGGAGAAAGACAGATTGAAAGAGAGAGAGAGAGAGAGAGAGAGAGAGAGAGAAAGAGAGAGAGAGAGGTGAAGGAGAGGAAGAAAGCTTGAGGAAGACAACTTGTGTATAACAACTTGTGTAGTTGATAAATTCTAATATGACAGGAACATTCGACCTCTTTGACAAAAATAAATAATTTACTGGATAGCTTGGTTAGGAGGATAGACCCACGTTTTGTTCATGTTGCTGAAGAACAGACATACCGTGGACGGCACATGTCTTAAAAGGCAACAAAGCACTGAGATCCAAACCGCGTCAGAAAGGGTTTTCGGTTGGTGAAGGTCTGATCTCAAGACATTTCCTAAGCCTTACCCTATTTATTTTGGTATTCAGGAGATGTTGACGATGACGACGACGACGACGACGACGACGACGACGACGATGATGATGATGATGATGATGATGATGATGATGATGATGATGATGAGCAACTGTGTCAATGAGCAATGAGCATTGTCACTCTCAATACTGTTTAATGACCAGCTTAGACAAGTGTGTTATTTACCGTTGGTCTATTCCTTAGTGTCGCATACAACTGTAATCATTGACATTCTCACTATCATGATCATCATCATCGTCATTATAATCATCATCGTAATAAAAATCATCATACTCATCATCATCATCGTGATACGAGAACGGCGTGAAAGTGAGGCTATTTCAGTCATCATCATTTTCTCATTAGCAGTAAGTTCACTGAGCAGTAAATATATCACATATATCACATGTCTCGCTATACCTCACTGTTCTACACTTCCTCTCTAATGACCTCCCACGGGTCCAATGGTTAAATAATGATCTCTGTACGAATGAGAGCTGTCTGAGAGTGTTATAATGATTTATAACAATTCAGAACCTGAATGGATCGAATAGCGTTCAATATTGAAACCTAAACGATAGCCTTACCGTCCGTTTCGCGAACTGATGTTGTCTTTACAACATCAGTGACGGGATGCGCTTATAATCTGAGTGAAATCTCTAAATCATGACAGCTCTGGTTCAGCTGGAATGATTCGCTGGAATTATTCGGTTGCTCATATGTTTTATCGCCTGATCTGGATTTTGTTGTAATTATTATCAAATATTTCAGGATTTAGGAAACTTGTGAAAAATGTCCGAGCCGCAGTAAATTTCTCAAAGAAGTGTGATGTAGGAGCCAGTTATTTGCTCATTGTAGGAGTCAGTTAGTTGCTCATTGTAGGAGCCAATTAGTTGCTCATTGTAGAAGTCAGTTATTTGCTCATTGTAGGAGTCAGTTAGTTGCTCATTGTAGGAGCCAATTAGTTGCTCATTGTAGGAGTTAGTTAGTTGCTCATTGGCTTAACTCCTGCTCTAATCTCGCTCGTCATCGATGTTCTGTTAGAGTCCCAATGTTCGAATAGGACCAGGGTTCAAATTCCGTCGTCTTCAATCACTGACACGTCATCCAAAAAAGAAACTGACGTTAAACTTGACTTTAGTGTTGGCATATGCCTGATGAAATCTTCGAGAGGCAAAACTAAATCCACTCAATGAATGTAGGTAGGTTGTAGTGTGTTTAACGTCAAGGTTCAGAAGCACAAAGCTTCTCTTCAAGACGACTGGACACACTCGAGCTACCGACACAAAGAGTAAGGTAACAGTTGGTTACTGTTTTAAGTAAACATAAGTTACTTTTAATTAATTCCAGCCTTAGCTTTATGACTTTTTCTACGCCTTTATTACGTAAACGAAACCAAAGGCGAGTTATTGTTGCCATATGGTATATAAAGACCACTCACTACCTAGCCAGCAGTGTGGCCACAGTAGCAACCGCAGCTGCCAGTGTCTCTATTGTCACATACTGGTTGCAAAACAGACTTCACTTGGCGGCGTCACTTTGATTGACAGCTAACTGGGCGGGGCCCCGGCCGATAACGTTGCATTAGATCAATGGCAATGGGTGGGGCCTCATACGTCGTGCTCTAGCAAGAGCTTGGAGGGGTGCGTTGGACAACCCCTCTCCCCTACTCTAACATCTCCCCCACATCTTTCAGCGAGTGGACCGTAAATTTAGCCGACAGAGAGGTAGCTAGTCAGTTGACATTGGATGACTTGTGGACTGGTAGTGGTGGTGTGGTAGCGTCTTTATATCGTTCTTAGAGATTCCGCTGTTAACTGTCCTTTCGTGTAGTCCGTACTAGTGTACCTATAATTTAGTACAATTAAAGTACGAGTTAGTGTACTTGTAATCTAGTACAATAAAAGTATCAATTAGTGTACACGTAAACTAGTACAATAAAAGTATCAATTAGTGTACACGTAAACTAGTACAATAAAAGTACTAATTAGTGTACTAGAAATCTAGTATATTAAAAGTACTAATTAGTGTACTAGTTATCTATTACAATAAATTATGATTTTGTGTACTTATATTCTAGTACAATAAAAGCTTGTATACTTATAATCTAGTACAATAGAAGTACGAATTGATGTACTTGTAACCTAGTACACTAAAATTACGAGTTAGTTTACTTGCAATAGAACACTAAAAGTACATTTTGTGGTACAGATCGATAATAATGAAATGTAGGCTACAACTGTAGTATAAGGTACATGTATATTATCCCTGACATCATCCTTGTATGAAGAAACAGACGTTAAACCTTTATTATTATTTTTATTATTATTATTGCATAGTATACAGGCTATTAAGCTCTTATAACGTAGACCTTCTTTTATAATTTTTGTCGAACCAATTTTGTAATGCAAAAGGGTCGTAAACTCTGTGTACGTTTAGCTTTTTAAAACTTATTAATCATTTATAGACGTAACCTAAGCACGTGTTTTGAGTGAAGATTTGTAATAAATAAGAAAAAGAATTGCACAACTGAGGAGCGGATATGGCGCAACGGTTAGAGTGTTCGCCGCGGATAGAAGTGGCCTGGGTTAAAAGCTAGGCCAGTTAAATAATGATGGATATCCCCTTGGGCCCACGGAAGATTAACGTTGTATCGGAGCTTGATGCCGATTGGCGCTATCAATATTAAAGATATGACTAACCACGGAAAGGATTAATAATAATCTGTCAGGAACCTGTAAAGCGGTCTCGAAGACCGGACATCGGCCTTGACACCGCTATAGAAATGGTCGGAGGTTATTATTTTTGGTATAACATCGAAAAGCAAGTAGCAACGATCGTCAAGCGACATATATTATGAATGAATGATTAAATAGTCAGTCATTTAAATAACTAGAATAATTAACTAGAGGTTTCCTGATTGTATATGCTTTACTGATAATTCGAATTTTATTCTATTTATTATATTTTAAGTAAAACTTCAGCAGATTAGTATAGGAAACGTTTATATTAACACAGTAAAAGCTACTTTATTATTTTTAAAATTTAGTTTGAAATAGATAATTTTACATGATTTACAAGTCTGCAAAATATACTAATATTTCGCAAATGCCATTATCTTCTAAATGTCCGGTAGTATAAAACAATCTGTTATAGTTTCATCGCCAGCCACTTGTTTAGAACATAGCAATTCTAGTTACTGTATGGTTACTTATATACCAGTGCCTTACCCGTGAATTACTGTTACCTTAATCTTTGTGTCGAGTCGTCTTGAAGAGAAGACTTGTGGTTCTGAACCTTAACGTTAAGCACACTACCACCTACCTACCACTAGCTACGGATCAAAAAATTTTAAACCAATAGTTGAAGAAAATTCTTTCTACCTTGTTTTACTGGAGGTTCTGTTTCATATAATATAGCATAACTGGGTTTATGAAAAGCTATACTTATATACATGAATTTATATTTTAGTCGAATAAGATACATTAGTTTAGTTTTTGAACGAGATACATTATTTAGTTCTTATTTAGTTGGCCTACATGTATAGTGATGCTACTCAGATCTTAATGGATATCAATTTATGAACATCATTACTTAAATTTATTTATAACGAAACTTCTTACACGGCATCAAACAAAGATATAATTAATTAAAGCTTAAAAGTGTAATTAAAGCTTTCAAATTGAACAATAATTTAAAACAGAACACAACGGAACCGTTAGTGACGAAGAAAGGGATAAAGTTACATCGTAGTATTAGTGTATTTAAATCCAGTCACCGATCCTCCCGCTCCTAGGACGATGTTGATATTGTGCGCGGGATGCGAGCGTCCCATAAACGACCGCTTCCTGCTGAACGTGCTGGACAGGACGTGGCACGCGGAGTGTATCCAATGCTCGGACTGCAGTTCCGTGCTCACCGACAAGTGCTTCTCCAGGGAGGGAAAGATATTCTGCCGAGATGACTTCTTCCGGTATTTAGTTCCTATTTGTTATTCGGTGTTTTATTAACAAAATGGTGGATAACGTTAGCACTCTTAAAACCGGGGAGTACAGGCACTTGGGGAGGGGAGATGACATAATAAGTAATAATACTGGGTAAATTATTTTGTTGAGGTCGAGAGTAGAGAGCAGAGACAGCTCTTACAATAGAGAAAGATAAAAGAATTTAAAATAATTCCATTTTTGCTCACTTTAATTCCATGTACATACATATGTCGCAATAATTTTTCAACACCTTTTCATCATCTGGAAGAAATCTCTCGCATAGCTTACAGCTAAGCGATTCAACCACCATGTGCTAATCGTGTCACCACCATGTGCTAAGCAAGGCACCACCATGTGCTAAGCGTGTCACCACCATGTGCTAAGTGAATCACCACCATGTGCTAAGTGAATCACCACCATGTGCTAAGCGTGTCACCATCATGTGCTAAGTGAATCACCACCATGTGCTAAGTGAATCACCACCATGTGCTAAGCATATCACCACCATGTGCTTAGCGATTAACCACCATGTGCTAAGCGATTAACCACCATGTGCTAAGTGAATCACCACCATGTGCTAAGCGTGTCACCACCATGTGCTAAGTGAATCACCACCATGTGCTAAGCGATTATCCACCATGTGCTAAGCGATTAACCACCATGTGCTAAGCGATTAACTACCATGTGCTAAGTGAATCATAACCATGTGCTAAGCGATTAACCACCATGTGCTAAGCGATTAACCACCATGTGCTAAGCGATTAACCACCATGTGCTAAGCTATTTACCACCATGTGCTAAGTGAATCATAACGATGTGCTAAGCTATTTACCACCATGTGCTAAGCTATTTACCACCATGTGCTAAGCGATTCACCACCATGCGCTAGCAAGTACATGTAACTGAAATGTATGTATGTAAAAAAGCAGTTAAAGCTAATGTTAACGTCAGTTTCCTCACTCTAAAGCGATGTCAGTGACGGGCGAGCACAGGATTTGAACCCCGCACATACTGATCCGCGGTCGAGTATCTTACCGATCTCGCCACTGGCTCCAGCCACCATATAGCCTGACTTTTATTCACACTTATCTTAATGTACTGTACAGATCTGCAGGCGATGTAGTACATGATCCTACAGCTCCAGTGGAGAACACTGAGGTAACCTGAGAGCGGTTTAATAAGTTTGACGACAGATCGGAGCACGACTCGATGATAAAGTTCTTTGTAGAGTCGAGAGATCGCCAGGATTGTGTTTAGATCTGAAGCTCGCGTGAAGATATAGCCTGACTCTTATTCTCACTTATCTGACCTGACTATTAACTACACTTGTCTAACCTGACTCTTATTATCTAAACTTATCTGGTCGGACTCTTATTCACACTTATATAACCTGACTATTTTCTACACTTATCTGGCCTGACTCTCATTCACATTTATATAACCTGATTCTTATTCACGCTTATATAACCTGACTATTATCCACACTTATCTCACCTGACTATTATCCTCATATACATGTATCTGACCTGACTATTATCCACACTTATCTGGCCTAACACTTATTCACACTTATCTGACCTGACTGTTATTATCTAAACTTTCCTTACCTGACTCTTATCTACACTTATCTGACCTGACTTTTATTCACACTGGAGTTCCTAATTGTATAGGCCTACTGGTCACTTAGATATAGATTTAAAGTCAGGTATTTTGACCGGATTTATAATTCAAACAGTATCTAGATAAATAATAATTCAATAAATCTGTTACTAGCTCTAAGCTATAACATCGCAAACAATATATCTTATTTTTAGCTGAATGTTAAAACTGAAGCAGTAAGGATTTATCTTTTCGTCAGCACATCTTCTTGAAAACGCTCCTTATCTGCATCATTTATTGCAGTTGCTTGTACGCATAGTATTACCGATAACTAATACTAATATCGTTTACTTCAATTCCCTTTACTTTTGACTGATTTTCTGGATTTTGGAATTTGCACCGTTATCGGACCTTTCATTTTGCTCGCAGGTTTGATTTTGACACAATAGTGCTCGATGTTGTCATTGATGACTGTAGCACTCTAATTGTTGTTGTTGTTATTATTATTATTATTATTATTATTATTATTATCATTATAAAAAAAGACTTGATTTAATTAAAAGAAAGATGAAAAAATGTTTAAAATAGTTCCTCTACGTTCTGGGAGGCCGCATGTGCCACAATTCGCCAATGTGCCACAAATGCATACAGCATTAAAACGCTGGAGTGCGATAGATAGGCGCTGCCATAGAAGGGCTTTTTCACGTTGGTCGCCTGTAATGGCACTGGTTCTCCTGCCTAATTCGTTTAAGAAGTCAGACGCGGCAGAGTTGATGGGGCCCAATGTCTCAAAAGCAATTGGCAGGAAGATGTATTATTATCACGTTATTATTATTATTATTATTATTATTACTATTATTATTATTATTATTACTTTTCTTTTTAAAAATAACCCGGTGTAAAGAACCTGGGGTTTGATAAAAACGATTCGAGCAATACGTGCTGAATCGCCGCCCGGCTACTCGAGGTCATCAATCGGCTTAAAAGAATTGTTGAAGCAGACTGCATTAAATCTTTGCAAAGTCATGGAATGCCTTTGCCAAAGAAAAGATGTCTCTCGCTTATCGCCGGTTTGCTCTGCAATAAGTCTGCCTATGCCATTAATAAAGTCAACTCCTTCGGGATTCATCGGGCCCATGTTTTCAATAGCCACCGGAACAAGTCTATCCTAAGGACGATCACGGTATTTATCCAAATCCTAGAGGCGGCATGAACAGCAGCACCACCGGCTGTGACTGAAGTCGTATTCAGGTAGGAGTTTGCCATAGTGTCAAGGACCGTGACGTCCCAACGGCACATTTACCGTTGCAACAGGGCACTAAAGTCATGCCGTCCGGACGCTTGCCGTCTGATCTGGACAACCACTTGGTTCCTTAGAGGAAGGGATGCCTGCTCTCGAAAGTGCTCGCCATATTATGCCATTAAATTGTGATGGCGAGACATTCTACCTGAGCTTCGTTTGCAGGAGAGGCCGTGGAGACCTAAAGCGTCGACTTCATGACCGCAGGGGCACATGTGAGGCTCGCAAGTTTTCGCCCCTAAACGGAAACTAACAGCTACTCGAATCGCCTCATTGTCTAAAAATAGCCCACAAGAAGCAACAGGGAGAGCGTGAAGCCAGTCGCTGCTTCTTTTAGTTGATACAGCTAGGAGTCGTGCTCTGTCTACTGCATTGGACTGGGATTCTAACAGACTGTTATAAATCCGATCCACTATAGGACGGTCCCATGATTTCTGGCTACTGACTGAGGTAGAAGGTGGAGCACTGGAGGTGAGGCTTTTGGACCAAACTGACAAAATTATTATTACTATTATTATTATTAATATTAATATTATTATTATTATTACTATTATTATTATTATTATTACTATTATTATTATTATTATTATTATTATTATTATTATTATTGTAAATATACATATATGGACCATTTCTTTTCTATTTTAATAAATTATTTGCCATTTCACCCCTCACTCTTGTTGTAACCTCTCCCACACCTCGGTGTATATGACTTACTGCTTGTAGTCGATATCTTTACGGAGACAAATCTCTCTTAACCTCTCATCCCAAACAAGTGTAGGCCTAAGATATCAGCGAAGATTAGAGATTAGGAATTATGTTAGGGCTTCTTAGACACGGACTACTGTGGATATATGAAATAGTTCTTATATTAGGAAGAAATATTATTGTCACTATTATTTAGCTAAAATTATCATTTATTTGTTCGTCCTCTGCTGGAATCTGTCACACGCTTGTTCTTATTTTTATATTCGATAATAAATGGATTATATTTGAGACGAATTATAATAAATAGCAATAAAAAGTAATACATAATTCTCTTTGCATTGTCCAGTCATATTCTGTTGCTTTTTATACGATAACGGACGTTAAATTAACGAGTATAAAAAGCAAAGGAAAGAAATCTGCGGTTGTGAATCTGGGAGACATATTGTGAAGAGCGAGCTTCAAAACAAAATGAAGAAAAAAGTAAAACACGCATTATAGTAGAATGATCAACCACGTTGATATCTATCACTTTTAATACCACGTGTTTAATCCGTTAGGCAATTTAGACCATTTTCCGTAAAACCAGTCCAGTGAATGTCCGAGATTTTACTCTCAGATCAGAGCTGCTAGGATTCGAACCCACGAGGGTTCACCACAGAATCTGTCTTTTAAGACTTCATGACGTTACCCCTACGCTATTGAGTCATTTTAACTAAGATTAACTCTATTAATTAACTAAAATATCTATGCAAAATTAGCAGGATTGACGTGGTATTGTATTGCGTATCATTGCTTTGAGTTGCATTGCTATGACTTGTATTATTTTGAGTTAATGGCATTGTTTTGAGTTGTATTCTTTTTTTAGTTCTATTTTTTAGTTGTACTATTTTGAGTTGTATTGTTTTGAGTTGTTTTAGTTTATTAGCTCAGGTTTTCATTAAGTAGATTGTCTCTGTGATTTTATATTTATATCTGAGCCGATAGCTTGTTGTCAATTTGTCTGCCTGTGATTCAGTATAGCAAGGTTCAAATCCAGTGCTGATCTTTACACTGACATGCTTTCTCGATAGAAAGCTGACAACAAACTAGACTTTATCTGTGGCTTTTGGCATCTAAAGTGCATTAACTCTCCTATAATAATAATAATAATAATAATAATAATAATAATAATAATAATAATAATAATAATATAATGTAGTAAGTGTATAAATATAAAGTATCTTAAATAAAGTGTACGAAAAATATCAATAATAATAAATATGATTAATTATATAATAATGAAGGAAGTGTATAAATATAAAGTGTATTAAAAAAGTGTATTAATAATATTAATATTAATAAATATTATTAAGTGTAACTAAAGCTCCACGCAAGGTCGATACTATAGAAATCTGTGAAAACGTGCTGAGGCAATTCTAAACAGAAGTCCGGCTGTAACTTCCCCTGAGGGTAAATAATGAACAAGCAATATCGTTGATCTTTTGTCGTACACGGAGTCAATACCTCATAAATCTTACATCACCTCTGCAAGAGCGTGCGACTGTAGGCTCATATTCCAGTGTCTGTGCTCCTAAATCTCCTGCAGAACTTTATGCTCAACGTACATGTATGAGGCAGGCTGAAATACGTAGAATTGATTGGGGTCCATTAACTTAGCCCCCCACCACGGAATTTTAAAAATCAAATCACATCAGCGTTTTGGGCTCGTTTTGGGTTGAAATGGGCTGTTGAAATTTCGTTTTGGGCTAGCACCGTCTCAGAGTTACTAATGATTCTTTGGTGGGGGGGCTAAGTTAATGCTAGCCCGCACCAAATAATCATGAATAACTCCGAAATGGTGCTAGCCCATAACGAAATTTCAACGGCCCATTTCAGCCCAAAACGAGCCCAAAAACGATAGTACAAGTTTTATTGAAATCGGAGGTGGTGGGGGTTGACCCCAGAACTTCAAATGCGATTATCTTTGGAACTGTACTAGCCCAAAACGATATTTCAACGGCCCATTTCAGCCCAAAACGAGCCCAAAACGCTGATGTGATTTGATTTTTAAAATTCCGTAGTGGCGGGGCTAAGTTAATGCACCCAATTGATTGTACATTTAGTAGATATCTGTATATAACATAACGATAAAAAACACAAGGTTTCCGTTCAAGACGACGCGACACACTCGAGCTACCGTTACCAAGATTAAATTAGCATGTGATACCTAGCTTGAAGCAACCAAGATTAACACAGGACAGAGCCAAATCAATACACGCGGCTTATAACAAATTATTGGTTGACAAGGCTTAAAATAAAGGTGTAAAAATGAATATGTTTAATTAAACTAAAAATTAACGTAACTAAAGTAGATAGATGTATAACTCAGCAAAGAGCACAAGAAGCTGAAAACATACTAGTATTGATCATATTATTCAATATTTCATATTTGAATTGCTTTAATCCGTTACAATATTTAAATATTATAATCTTAAATAATATTCTTTATTTATGATAGGATTCTTTAGCTTAATTTTAAAATTAATTAATTAATTAATTGATACAATTACTGTGTTGTAGACGGTACGGAAGGAAATGCGGTGGTTGCGGTGAGGTGATATCGCCGAATGACCTGGTGAGGAAGGCTAGAGACCAGGTGTATCACCTCAGGTGCTTCACGTGTATGCTCTGCCGCAAACAACTCTCAACCGGTGAGCAACTCTATGTGCTGGACGAGAACCGCTTCATCTGCAAGGACGATTATATAACGAGTCAGTATGACTATCAATTAATTATTAGATTGATTATTTATTCGGTCTTCAGGTTTTGATTAGGCAATAAGCTGATTATTTGATCAGATTATTAAACAAAACGAGTAACAATAATAATAGCAATAAACGTTTAAATTCCGGTTCCTCCTCCAGGGATGATGTCAAGGTCGTCAGTAAATAAGTGAATTATGTAATTTGATCGTTCTATTAATCCAATTAGTCAATTACATGATCCATCAATCATACAATTAATTATAATTAATTAATCTATTTATCAATGTACCTAATCATATATATATATATATATATATATATATATATATATATATATATATATATATATATATATACATATATATATACTGTATATATATATATATATATATATATAATATTATGATTGTTTGATTTATTTATTGATTATATGCCTTATATGTTTGGTATATTGATTGATTGATTGATTCTTAGATAGATGATACTTATAACTATTTATCATTTATCTATTAAAACGTAGAACTATCTAAATCTATCAATCAATTTGTCAATCAACCAATCATATAAGCATTCACACCATCAAGCAGGTAATCAGTCAAAGTTAAAAAATTGCCATTTAACTAAAGAATAGCAGATATTTTACATTTATGGTGGCATAAACTAAATAAGCAAATTTTTCGTGTAGAATTAAAATTAAAATTTTTATAGTCAAAATCAGATCCGCGAAACACCTAAAATTTAAATTAAAAGAATTAATTAAAGATTTAATTAATTACTGTAATTGTAATTATTATGACTGTGAATGACTGCAATGCTGCAGTATAGCAGTAACTTACTGCTACATCAATCTTTATGACGGTAGCTCGAGTGTGTCGAGCCGTCTTGAAGAGAAGCCTTGTGCTTCTGAACCTTGACGTTAAACATACTACAACCTGTAATTGTAATTAGCGATTCTTCTCCGGAAATAGTAACACTCTGTATCAAACATAATTTCTAGCTTCCTTATTTCTAGACCTTTAAACAAGGTATCCTTTGTCCACTTCACTTTTCCTCTCCACTCTCTTCCACTCACATCCACGCCTGGTATCCACCTCGCTGTGAGCGGAAATAGATCGGGATCCGCTGATCTTTCTCCTGCTCAAAATCCTTGAGGAGGTCCGTGAGTCCTTTCTCCTCCCTCTGGATTTTATATGGTTTTCAAGAAATTAGAAATTTTATTTGAGACTTGAGAAAAGTACTTTCTGTCTATCTTTCTAAGTGTACTGCCTACTGGCAGGTCCATGGCTAATAACGCCTCCACTCTTCTCTGTCTTCCGTTTTCCTCAAGAGTGCTCGATGTTGTCATTGATGACTGTAGCACTCGAATTATTTTTATGTTATGTTATGTTTCTCTTCATGTTCACATATGAGTGGATCTCTAAAAGTGCTTTATGAAGTACTAAATTATTTACTTTATAACTAAATTATTTACTTTATAACTAAATTATTTACTTTACAACTAAATTATTTACTTTATAACTAAATTATTTACTTTACAACTAAATTATTTACTTTATAACTAAATTATTTACTTTATAACTAAATTATTTACTTTATAACTAAATTATTTACTTTATAACTAAATTATTTACTTTACAACTAAATTATTTACTTTATAACTAAATTATTTACTTTATAACTAAACTATTTTTCAAATATTTTGAAGAATATTTGATGAAATTAATAACTTAGATTTGTTCAAGTGAGAAATGAACAGCTTAGTTAATATCTTTAGATCAATAAATCAATCAATCAATAAACCAATCAATAAAGATTTAACGTCCGGTTCCTTGCCATAAGGCATTGTCAGGGACGTCTCTTGCAGACTCTACACAAACAAACGCCAAAGCATCACACAATGACGACTGAGTATACAGAGACAACAAGAGAAAACGAAATCAAAACAGTTCAAGTCCAAGATCCAAGGCTTCTTCTTCTTTAGTGCACTGCCGAGTGGCAGGTTCAAGGTACATATTCATACTCAAAGTCTGTTTTCTCGCTCCATAAGAGCACTCCTTCCTTAGATCAACAAGTTTATTTCTTCACAGTCAATGCCTTATCCACGCCTTATGTAGCCTATAGCTTGGGAAAAAAGATCCAAAGCAAGCGGGTCAAAACTTAGACCTATGGCGGAAAGAGATGGGCTTTTAGCTTACAATCCTATAGATCCTAACAATCGTCCCCACTTTCCTGAATGTTGTTCTTGTTCCACCGAGCGCATCCACTAATTATAATGTCAATATTTTTAGGTCTTAATATCTTTAGGTCTTAGTTAATATCTTTAGATCTTAGTTAAAATCTTTAGTTCTAAGTTAAAATCGTTAGGTCTTAGTTAATATCTTTAGTTCTAAGTTAAAATCTTTAGGTCTTAGTTAATATCTTTAGATCTTAGTTAAAATCTTTAGTTCTAAGTTAATATCTTTAGGTCTTCGTTAATATCTTTAAATCCCTTCACTTTCACGAATGTTCTTCTTGCTCATCCACAATCCATCCTGAACCCGAGTCCTAGGAGTCAAGTTACCCTTCGTGACCCGGTCAGTGTTTAGAATTGCAAATCCCTGCAGAGCACTTGCTGCTCCTTCTCGCCTAATCCTCGCCTAACCAGCTCTTAATGGTCCTTTATGAATCCGTGATCCATTACATGTCACACCTCCTTAGCGCAGATCATATCTCTCTAAACAGACAGATTATTCGTCATAGAAGATGCTAAAAACAAGAACGCCTTAGTTCGCTTTTCTTTCCGTTTGCTCTTAACTATTTTTCTAGCTTCCGTTTTTTCGCTTTCCGCAACTTTCCGTGTAACTTTCTTGTTAGTTTTAGTTTTTTCCTTTCTTTAAGTTCTTTCGTACAGTCTCTCTCTAGTGTTCTGCCAAACGGCAGCACCAAGGTACATATTCCTACTCATATGCTTCTTTTCTGTCTCCATAAAGAGCACACCATCGATTAACGAGTTAATCCTTTCGCAAATAGCTGCGCCTTATACACACCGTAATGTAGCCTATTGCTTAGGAATAATATGGCTTCCGTACTGTAGCATTTCTAAAGACACCTAAGCTTTCTATTTTTAATTTAGTTTTTCTTGTTATACAATTGATCATATTCTAGCTCATTATTTTGCTTAGAAATTGTATCTAATTTGGAATATTGCAGATTACAGTTTTATGTTTTTCTCATTTCATGTCCTAATATAGCGATTAAGCGATGGCATAAAATATTAGATAACATTTAGTGATCATTATAATTCGCGCTATAGATATGTAGGGCTTTGTAGGCCTAAACCTATTAACAGCATTTATGTAGGCTATATATATATATATACTGTTTTATTAATCATGTATATGTACATATGCTCTCGAAGCATCAGACTCTCAACATTTCGGGGTCGTCACAGTACACGCTACATAGCCGACATGTAGGCCTATTTTTAACAGTAAATGTAAGTATAAATATATATATATATATATATATATATATATATATATATATATATATATATATATATATATAGGCCTATACATATACACAAATTTCGCGAAGACCCCAGTCTCTCAGAGTTGGCTCTATGTTAACTCTCTCAGGTTGAACTTACAGCGTCACAGAGGAAATTGACTTACGTTACATCTCATACACAAAAGTGTCAACATTCTATTAGACGACGTCAGTGAATCCCTAACGTATTCCACCTGTTGTCATTCGACTGTCACATAGATCTGCTTCGTGTCGGTCAATGGAAAGCTGCTCTTTACTTTAAAGGATTCAACCAGTTGTTGACTTCCCATAAGATTTATCTTCAGTGTAGAACCCGAGAAAAACTTCAATGGAAAGCTGCTCTTTACTCTTTACTTTAAAGGATTTAACCAGTTGATCACTTCTCGTAAGATTTGACTTTAGCCTTCAACGAAGAACCCCGAGATATACGTGACTTCTAGAGTGGTTTTACATGGACTTTCTTAGCTCCGGTTTAACCATCTCTTAAGACACTTTCAGTGCACGAATCAACTATTCTCCACAATTCCACTATCATCGTAAAAATGTTGTTTAACAACTTTAACTTTAATAGAAATTGCAGTGCTAATATAGTCCATTACAACATCGAGCACTATTGAGTATGCATTCTACTAGACAGTACTCCGACGTTTTAGAGAAGCGTTTTTGTAAATAGCATAATAAATATAACTACTCAGCAGGCTAAATATTAGAGAATGGAATTTTTTAATTTCCATAGTTCGGTTCGATTCAGTTCGTTGAAAATGAAAGTTCGGGACGGTTCTGGTTCGGTTAGTAGTTGACAATTTGAGTGTTCGGTTCGGGTTCGGTCAGAGTCTGGGTTCGGGTTCGGTTCGGTCAAAATTCAAGAATTTAGGGTCCGGTTCGGTTCCATTCCCATCTCTAATAGACATCAGTAGCAGAGAGATCATTGCATTTTGTGTGGTATATTATCTTACCCGCATACGCACATACGTGTATAATGTGCAGCGGCCCTACAAGCATTGTATGCAATCAGACAGTGGCAGGTTGAACCAGGTCCCAGGTCTGTCCTACATAGAGAGACCCCGCTGTGTCCTAAACAACCCGCATACATATCCACCTTACCCCCTCCCTCCACAAAAACATTCGCTTGATGAAAATCTGGAATTATAATGCGCATATATATATATCTAATTTGTAATAATATATATAAATAATTTCACTTTGTTACTATAAAAATATATTTGTATTATATATAAATGTATATTATATACGAAGAAAAAAGCTAGCGCTAAAGCTAATGTTAACGTCTGTTTTCTCGCTCGGAAGCGATGTCAGTGACGGGCGAGCCCAGGATTTGACCCCGCACATACTGATCCGCGGTCGAGTATCTTATCGACATTGCCACTGGCTCTAGCAACACATGTATATATATATATATATATATATGTATATATATGTATATATATATGTGTGTATATATATATATATATATATATATATATATATATATATATATATATATAGAGAGAGAGAGAGAGAGAGAGAGAGAGAGAGAGAGAGAGAGAGAAGGAATTTTACATATATACAATTATATATATATATATATATATATATATATATATATAATATAGAAATGTTATTTCTGTATATTAACATGTTGTATTATTTATAAATAATAATTAATACTATACCAATAAATGTGCAACGTGTAAATACATATGTACATGTGCACTAGATACGAGAGTAGTAAAATATTCCAAATCTCTCCCGACTGCCCTCCCACCCTCCCCCTCTTACCTGGAATATCTTGAGAAGCATTGAACCAATAGAATGGGTCCTCTAAACTTCCGGCTCTTTATATCGTCTGGCAGAATCTATCGGTCAATGAAAACATCTTCCAGCTCGATTTCCTCCTCACAATCAAACCCATTCCAGCGAGTTGTTCATTTACCCATTTCATTGCTCCCCCACCCCCAATGATTTCACTCTCTTCCCTCCAAACCATTTCATAACATTTTCATCCCTTTCTATTGGTTATGGTAATGGTCAATGCAGACTCTTATTGTAGCTTCTTCTTTTCTTGTAAGATTTTGAAGAATTTGTATTATAATTAATTTAGTAATCTAAATAATTAATCTATGAATTAGTTTCTATCAATTTGTAATACTTTAGCTGTAGGCTATATTTCCATTTACTCTAGAACTACTTTTGTGTTTCTGTTTTAATTTTATAAACTGAGAATATTTATTTACTCTGAACGATTGTTTGTCCATTTGGTTTTTCTCTTTTCTAGTAAATTAAACACATTTTAAAATTACTTTTTAGTACCCTACTGTTTCATGAATCTGCAGCATGTTTGATTAGATTTTATTTTGGCTTATTTACTTTTATAATCAAAAATGTAGACAAAGTATAAGATTCAACTGAGCTCATCTTAATGTCTGTTCACGATTATAAAAATAATTTGTTATTGATTGATATATTGATTGAATGATTGTCTGATTGATTGATGAATTGATTCTTTGGTAAATTAATTCTTTCAATAGTTTTAAATTCATTCGTTACTAATTTAATACGTTTAGTCATTCGCTCAAGTTGTGTACCAGAGACTGCTAAATCGCATCATTCCACTCAGTGCCTATAAAAGCACAATATCTATTGCGGCACATTGAAAATTGAGAACGATGAAGTCTCACTTAATTGAAGTCAACAAATGCAAAAAGTTGAATGAAGCTTTTCAATAATAATTCATTTTGCAAATCTTGTGAATTTTCAGTGAATATGGGCAGATGCTGACACGACAGTTTGTAAGACAAGGCCGACACACTGTTTTTACGGAATTGGTGATAGCATGGCCAAAAAGCGAGCGAGATAACTTTATACCTAAGTACATGAATTTTTGTCTTGGAACTTAAAGTACAATTTCTGGTGGATGGATCAAGAGGCTTACTTTGGTTGACTGAACAGGTTGACAGATGAAGCGTAGTGGATGTGCAAACATGGGCACGCTTGCCCCCCCCCCCCCTACACCCCCACTCTATATCTACGAGCTATCCCCCCACTCTATAGCTACAAGCTATGCCCTCCCCCCAAGGGCATTATCCCCTTTAAGATAGCATCTTATTGAATGAGCAACGTAGAGTCAAACCTTGTAGGGCGACACGTGATGAATGGAATAGCAATCAATTTATGACGTAATGATTTGATTGTAGTGAGGCAATCTTGAATGAACGTCACGCACGGTTTATTCAGGGGCGGTAAATAAGACCAGGACGTAAACCCCCCCCCCCCCCCTTCCACCCCACCATTGTTTCCCTAAGGTGGATGGTGCAAAATGTTTAAAATTATCTGAGTTAGTTTTAAATCTAATTTAAGCACTTACTTGGTGAGAATGATAACTTTATCAAATGTTGTGTCCGGGGCACAGAAGAATAAAACAACCTTTAACTTTAATTTAGGAAATAGATTTGTTTTTAGATGACTCAGCAATATAACGACTTGCACAAGGCTGCAACGCGTGGACGACTGTTGCATTTTAATGGGCTTGTTTCAGTGATAGTATCAACATCAAACACAAAATTTATCTAATCAATACAGCTACAGTTACTACAAAGGCTGATGCGTAGTTTAACGGCAGTTTCGTATCTTAAAGGAAAGCAGCGGATTTGAATTATGCACCAGTTGATCCGCCATAAAAAGCCTGACACGGACTTAATCCGTCTTATTGAGCTTCTAAATAGCACAATTATATTTTATTTCTATTATTAAAAGATTGATATATATATATATATATATATATATATATATATATATATATATATATATATATATATATATATATATTTGTACATATATCTCTCTCTTAGTGCACGGCCTACTGGCAGGTCCATGGCACATAACGCCTCCACTCTTCTCTGTCTTCCGCCTTCCTCTTCATTTTCATATATGAGTGGGTCTGTAAATCATCTAACATACCTAATCTCGGCCTGCCCCTGCCTCTTTTTCCTTCCATTCTACCTTCTATGACCTCTTTTAATAGACCTTCCCCCCTTAGAATGTGTCCTATCCATTTCTTCTTCCTATTTCTTAATACATTTATCAACTGTCTGTCTGTGCCAACTCTCTCCAGAACTTTCTCATTTGTAACCTATTTGAGTCCAGCTATTCCTCTCCATTCTTCTCCAAAACCACATTTCCAACGCCTCCAGTTTCCTAATATCTTCCTTCCTTAAGGTCCATGTCTCACATCCATACAATAGCGTTGTACAAACCAAAGTTTTCACTATCTTTATCTCTGTGTCTTTCTTTAGACTTTGTGTTAATAGTTCTTTTCTACTACCAAAGGCCACTTTTGCTTGTGCAATCCTACTGCATATTTCTGTCTCACATTTCCCATCATCGGTTATAGTATTTCCCAAATATTTGAAACTCCTTACCTGTTTCAATTTCGTACCATTTACTGTGATATTAACTTCACCTTTATTATTGGACACTCTCATAACCTTGGTCTTTTTTATATTAATCTTCATGGCATATCTTAGGGCCGTATCTTTCAGCCTATCCATTATCTTCTGCAATCCAATCTCGCTGCCCGCTACCAATCCTTGGTCTTCTGCAAATCGTACATCTTGAAACAAATTTCCTCCTACTCATGTACATATATATATATATGTATATATATATATATATATATATATATATATATATATATATGTGTGTGTGTGTGTGTGTGTGTGTGTGTGTGTGTGTGTGTGTGTGTGTGTGTGTGTGTGTGTGTGTGTGTGTGTGTAGGCCTATATACATGGCAATTAGGGCTGTGAAAATAAGTTAACGAAATTAATTTAATTAATTAAAGAAATGTTTACTATCAATTATTTAGCGATTAATCGAAAATCTTATTTGATTACTTGAAATACTCGGAAGATAATTTCGTGTGCGAAAAATTGATACCAGTGATCGACAGCAAGTTTAAAAGTACTGGGCAAGTTAAGTAGTATCTAATCCGGGATTACACTACCACCTGGTACTTCTGGAGCGACACCCCTTTTTATAGCGATTTATTTACTATTTTTGTCTCGCTCTCTCCCCGTTCGCTCGCCAAAAATACTAAATAAAACTCTATAAAAAATCGCTCCAGAAAGTACCATGTAGTAGTGTAATCCCGGATTAGATACTACTAATAATAATATTTATTATTTATATTGTATCGAAACTATAGCAACATCTATTTATAATATCAACCCTCTAGAATACAATAGGTCTAATATGGATACCATCATCCATTACAACTCCTTTTGTATATAAAGGAGATAACCCTACTTTATTCTGTTCATATGTTTTCATCTCTTTCTTATCAAACCGAAACCCCTTATTAACACCATTAATAATCTCACTATTAAACAAGCATTGTATATATTTTTCTTTATTTATAATACTATTACGCTTCTGTAAACCTTTTGATGATGCTTTGTTTTTGTTCATCTTTGATGAATCAGGATTACATCCTGTATCTTTTCCCCATACATAGTATGTTTTACTGCATAAAGCTACCATACCTTCTCCTTCATATTCAATCTTAAACAATCCTGGAGTTCTATTTGAATATTTATCTGTTGAAAACCATTTATGTTTTTCCTTTTCAAACTCATCCCTTAATTCAGGTTTAATTAATTTCTCAAAATCATCAGTCATAGCCATATAAGCAGAATCTGTATCCATCTCTATATACTGAAAATCTGATCTATCTATATACTTATCTATACAATCATAATAAAACTGTAACATCCTTAACGTTGAATCATCATATATACTACATGCAACTTGGATAGGCATATCTTGATAAACCTTTCTAGCTCTTTTAGTTACTTCATACACTCCATTATATTCTTTTGCACCATAATAAAAGTGATCGTTTTTAGCTCTATTGAACTGTGCTTCAGTACAATATTTAACCTTTTTGAATTTATTCTTATTCAAACCCGTTCTTCCAAAAGCTGAATTACCAATAAGTTTACACCCTTCAGCAATTATTGCATACTTTGTATCTATATCTCCTTTTCTTCTTTCATCTGATACCCATTCCATAAAACCCTTCAGTACTCTTCCTCTCTTAGCTTCAATAACTCCATGTAACTTACTAACAATACATCCATGTTCTATTAACCATTTTAGTCTTGTAGATTTAATTAATATCTTTTCCGCCTTTAATGTAGCCATAAGTTTTTTACTTTTCGTAGGTTTTCTATCCAACTTCTCAAGTAAAGCTTGTGTGTATTCTCCACATATAGTTTCATCATACTCCCTATTTTGAAATATCGGACACATCTCCCTAAAATAATTCCATTTATCTTCAGGTACTTCTATATCAACTTCCATAAATCCAAAGAAGGAATCCGTCATAAGTTCTTTTTCATACTTTACCCAATCACTAGTTTCTTGCCAATATAATTTACCACAAGGCATTTCTTCACCTATACAATATAAATACAACGCATTTGCATCATAACCAACTATTTTCTTCACTGTTTTCCCTACTTCTTTGTTGTAACCCCATTCCTTTTTACCTATATCATAATTTACTCTACTAATCTTCGTTTTATCTTTTTCATGATACCTATGAAATACAATGGATGCACCACCAGTTATATTTTGTTTTAATTTATAAAAAGCATCCTTATTTTCTTCACTAAATAACCATATCATAGGATTATAATACTTTTCCCATCTCAATAGCGCTTTATGTCTGTAAAACTCTTTATATGGTTTATCTGATCTAGCTTTATTACATCTCTGACAAGATAAAACACAGTTATTTTTAACGTGAGGTTTCTTACAATCTATCCCATCTAATGACCAAGTATCTCTACACAGAAAACTCCAACAATAATGACAACGCCAATTATCTCTACTGAATATATTTCTAACATCTTCAACTGTCACATTTCGACTTGAATCTCTTTTCTTATCTTCATCTTGCTTTTTATAATTACTTATTCTCTTCTCTAATTCCAAATCATCTAATTGAAATACAGGTCCAGCTTTATGTGGCTTTGCTTTTCGTAAATATTCTTCAAAACCTAATATTTGAAACTGATACAGAACGTTTTCAGCTAAACCAGGAAGTGAAAATGCATCTTTATACATATCTAGTTTAAACGTATAATATAATTCCTTTTGTTTTAAACATGCTTTTAACATTGGTCCAACATCTAAATTATTATACCATCTCAATAAATCTTTAACTAATACTATTTTCTTTTCCTTACATATTTCCATAAGTTTATTAAAATCTTTTTCTTTCATCTTTTCGTCTTTTAACGATGAATAGAAATCCTCTATTTTTAAATCCTTAACTAGGTAATCCAGCTTATCATAACTATCAAACCATTCATAAGGAAACCAACCCTTCTGTTCATCAATATCATAGGACTTAATAAACTTACTTAAACTTGTTCCCGGTGCACAGTAATTCATCTGATCCAGAAATAAAAAGCTATTCGTTTTTATTCCTTTATATCTGTTCCCTTCTTTAATAACAAAAGGTGTTTTATCTCTAGCTAATATTTCATTTATGAATCCTTCATTAGTTAGTAAGTTAATATCATAAAATCCACTATTAAACCCAACAATCGGTATAACAGAACAGTAAGATTCAACTTCAGCTTTATCTTTTTCTTCCAAACGATCTAATAATGGTTTCATTTGAATAAACATTAGCTCTTTAGCCTTTGCTGCAACTCTATCAAAATATTCAAACATAAGTTTAACTAAATCTCTCGGGTTTTTAGATAATATAAATTCTTCTTCTTCTTCCAAATTAAACCCTGGTACATTAGTTGCTATTGATACCGAAACTGGTATATGTCTAGTAATATATCTTAATTTACTTTCTTTTTCTTTTGCAAGTGGAAAAAATACCTTGTTTTGGTCATCATAAGGATATTGTTTAACCAGTCTTCTAAATCTAGCGCTGTCTATTTTAATCATTTTCTTAGTTTCTGTATCTCTCACTATTACTCTCTCTACTAGTTGCCTCATTTTCTGAAGAAGCGATTCCAAATCAAACACCATCATATAAGGATATTTATAGTCTACATCTACATCATAGTAATCAGATAACTCTACAATTATATTTCTTTTCTTTTCCCATAACTTTGGGTACTTATTAAATATATCCTTTTGTTCTAAAGTACAAGTTTCAAGATGACTTTGTAAATCCCAATTATCTCTAAATCTCATATCACATCTTGTACATAAATATTTCTTGTTACCAAACTTATGAATATCAGTGATATATGAGAAATGATTAAGATAAAGATTTAAATAAATAGGTACTCGAGTTTCATTGAATGGTGATTTACGAACATACGATATAGCTCCATTTTCATAATAACTAACTATATTTATAGCATGACGCTTATTAAACTCTTCATAACGATCTAATTCATTAATATAATCAAAACCTGTATAAGTATCAATTCTTCTTCTTCCGTTATAAAACTCAGTAAATAACTCTCTCACCCTTGCTATATAACGATCTGGTCTACATCCTTCAGCTATTCCTATACATGCCCAAAAACACATATTGTTCTCTGCCTTTTCTAAAGCTATAATAGTTCTACATTGTTTAATGTATGTTGGCAACTCAATATTAGCTCCTATTAGGAAATCTAATCTAGTGATTTCTACAGCCATAGCGTATATACCAAGAATTATTGTCTTAGAATCTTTAAGAGTTTCTATCAAACGGTTCTCTATTGTCTCTTTTGTTACTCTATGTTTTAGTTGTTTAAGATCATTTAGATCCTTCACTACAAAAAGTTGCTCAAAAAATAAGTTATTAGTACCAGGTTTGAAAAGACTTATTTCTCCATCCTTATCAGTTACATAACCAAAACTAATATTTAGTTTTATTGCATTATTTTCTTTATGATATATTTTATCAAAACATTCATAAATCTTATTCAAAGAATCTATATAATTGAAACAATATAGTTTTAAATATTTACTTTCATTCTCTTCACCATAGATATTTCTTTCTTTAGCTACCATCTCTCTCACTATTTTATCTGAATCTGATTCATTAAATACCCAATATGATCCATCTAATATAGGAATTTCTGCTCCATCACGACGAATCATAATATTTTTTTCTTTATCATGTTCATATACCTCAAGTAAGGCTTTATATGCTTTACCTCCTATTTGAATTTGTCTTCTACTTACTGGACTATAAACAGTTTTAGGTTTTTTTGCTTTATTACTGTCAAGAAGAGTAAACTCCTGAGTTTTTTCGTCATAACTATATTCCTTAAGTAACTCTTTAAATGCTTTACCACCTACTAAAATCTTTCGTTTACTATCCGGTTTTTTCACAAAAACTTTCGCTTTAGGTTCTTCTTCTTTCGCAACAGGTTTATTATTATCTATATTTATAAAATTATTGGTTTTTTCATCGTAAGTATATTTTCCCTCTTTAAGTAACTTTTTAAATGCACGACCGCCTACGTCAATATTTCTATTACTTTTTGGACTTTTTACACGTACTTTATTGCTAGTACCTTCCTTAGCTTTTACTGCTTGACTTTTTTTCGTGACGTTTGAAAATGTCGAAGCATTGTTTACCATACTTTCAATATTTATAAATTCATCATTTGTTATTTTACGACCTAATATCGATTCTACCTTCATTACTGATAGATGATTAAATAACTTTAGCCTTTCTAACTCATCATTTGTCAACACCATTTATTAAGTAAAAGATTATATAAAAGAAAAATTCTTTCATTAAATAAATTGATAAATAAATGGAAGCCATTATTTTATCTGGCGATATAACTAGAAGAGTTAAAAAGTATGATACAGAGGAAGAGAGACAACAATCTAAAATAAGAGCTGTAAAGAAATATGCAAGTAAAAAGTATTACTGTGATATTTGTGATAAAACCATGACACTTCATAATTACTCTAGACATATTGAATCCAATAAACATTTCCAAAATTCCATCGCTAATAAATGAATACTTCTCAAGTTAGTATTAAAAACACACACATAATTACATAAAACATAATATAAAACACAATATTTAAAGTGTTCTATATTTTTTCTTTTATGTAATTATGTGTACTATAAATGGTGCCGACAATGAATCGACTACAAGATATGGCTTTGAGAAAGGTGCTAGATACAACTTTAGAAAAATTAAGGAGTATGGAGCATTCCGAAAAATCATCATTTTTAAAATGGCCAGTTTTTAAGCGTTTGGAAGTTACACTCTGCAGAGGAATTAACCATAGTTGCATTACTGACGAAACTTACGTTTTGATCGATAAGTTGTGCGTTGAATTGTCATTGATGAAGACTAGAGGCATATCAGGTGACGATTTTAAAATGATTGAACATATACAGCTTGATGGAATCGACTTTAATAGACTTTCTGAGGATACTTTAATGCTCATTTACTATGTGTGGCCGTATAATACGGATGCCATACATTCTAAATTAGAGAATACAGAAAAATTTAAATGGGCATACAGTTATTATGAAAGTGATGACTTTTGATACATGTAAATGAATACTTCTAATATTACAGTTAAATCTTATCTACCCTCTGAAAGTAGAAGGGAAAGATCTAAATTACAACAGGTTAAAGATAAACATAGATCTTTTACTCAGACTAATAAAAAGGATATTCCTAAAGATTTTAATGAATTGAAATTAATAAAGTGCAGAGATCATGCTATAACTTTTCTAAATGAATACATGAATATTGATAAGAAGACTAGTAAATCAAAATATTGTAAAACTCATCACATAAGTCATAATACCCTGAATACCGGTCTCAAACAACTTGGGTACAAAACGCGATTAAATGAGACCAAACCAGATGTGCCTAGACCACTTGAGACCAAACCAGACCAATCTAGACCAATTGAGAGCAAACGGAGAAAACATAAACCACGTAGTGACCTTGTTGTTGCAGGTAACCATGCAAACCCAGAGGGTTTGGATCTCAACAAAGTTGAGTATGAAGATGAGGAACTGGAGAAAATGATTAATACTAGTTTAGCCAATTTACAAGTTGAATAAACTTTTGTTACTAGTAAATGGATCTAATACCCTTAGAAGAAAAAAGTAAATGGACCAATGATTTAAAACCCATACTGAATGAAATGAGTAAATTATCTGATGCAGATAAAATTCAAGGATTCAAAAATGAAGTTGTAGATAAATATGTAGCTCATAAAGCCTTAAATTACGTTACCCAAAAATTAATCTTAGTAGATTGTGATAATGAAATGTTAGAGAAAGAAAACGAAGAACTAAGATATAAAGTTGATAATTTAGGAAAGTTTGATGAAAATAGGTTAAATGAATTTAGAAATAAGACTGTAATTGTTCCTTCCACAGATAATGAAATACGAGATAGAGCTATGAAAATGTTTAGAAGAAATCAAGCTAGAATGAAACAAATGAATGCGAATATAAAAAAGCAAATAAATGAATAGTGAAATAACGAAACGTGAGAGAAATGTTAAGTCTTTAATAGATCAAAATGATAGACTACGATTCTGTATTTACACCTCCATTCCCATTATTATTATTTTAGTAATGTATATAGCAATGAATCATTTAAATAAACAAAACCTAAATCAAGTATGAGTAAGTTTTTATAAAGTAAAAGTTGTAGTTCTTCATTAGTGTTATCAGGATCAACTTCTTTTACAGTTTTATTTAAAAATCTTCTGTATCTTTTCCTTGTACCTTTTTCAGGAGCTAAAAATAGTTGTTCTTTAAGTAGAGCGGCCTTTAACTCTTGAAATATATCTTGAGGTAAAAGCTCTATCAACTTTATCATATTAACTTTTAAACCCCCGAATATAGAACTCTCCTCAAGATCTTCCATATTTCCTGCAAAGATATTCTTGTAAATGTTATACATAGATATAGCATAAGTCAAGGAATTAATGAATTGCTTTGAATTGTATTCATCTAGTAAATTATTTTTCATTAACACTAAAGAAATAACTTCTCCAATTTTACAAAGTTTCTCAGCAAGTATATTATCATACGTGCCATTAAGGAGCACGTATAATTTATTAGTTACATCACTAGAATTCATATCCCCTAATTTGGAATTTGTTTCAAAATATTCTTTTGTTATACAATCATGAGCATCAACGGGATTTCCAACATTAGTTATACGATTATTATTCATATCAAGGTTACCAGTCATTGAACCCCCATTTTTATTCAGTTTTGAATTTAAAACAGGTTGCACAGTTTCTTCTATATGTAGATTGGCTAGTTGCACTGCTGCTAGAGTAGTTTCTTTTTTAATATAATCACAATACCCCTTTGTAGCTACATCGTTATCATTAATTGGTAATTTTACATTTGTTATTCTATTATTATTCAAACTGATATCACTAGTAATATTTCTATCAAGTTTTGTATCTATAGCAGCCTGAAAGGCTACCTGGACTTTGTCCAGCATTCTATACAAGGTTTTAAAACTAGAATCATTAACCTTTGGTTTATCTGTAGAACCTGATTTTAAAATAGAGTTGTTACTCATTTAGTAAGAGTAAATAAGGACAATGACACAATATATAAATCACGGTGTTACACTTTCATCAGGACAAGCAACTAAAATTAAGCATGCATGTGATAAAGGTACTGAAGTTGTAATTAAACTATCTAAAAAGAATTTAACAGGAGATATCAATCTTCCTTTAACGAAGACTCAGTTAAATAAAATTAAACAAGCTAATGCTGGTGTGGAACTAACCCTTAGTAAAACTCAACTTAAAAAAAAAAAAAAAACTGGAGGATTCCTAGGGGCTTTCCTTCGCTTACTTCCTGCAGCTTTAAGTCTTTTAGGATTAGCGGGAGGAACAAGTGGTACAGGTAATTCGAGCAAACAGGTGGCTCCATCAGAGTCAGACATATCAAATTCTAACCCAATATCATTTTATGGAATACCCTTATCAAATACCTTAAAGTCATATGGTTTAGAAGGTAATACAGAAGGACTTAGAGGAGCAAAGTGGGGTAAAGGTTTATACTTAGAAAGAGAAGGATCAGGCATAATTAGCGATGCTGTGGAGCCAATACCCTTGGTTGGAAAGATCTTATCTGACCTCTTAAAGAAGATTGGTTTAGGAGGTAATCCAAAAAGACTTAGAGGGGTAGTGTGGGGTAACGGTTTATACTTAGAAAGAGAAGGATCAGGTTCTTTTTTAGGAAAAAAAAAGACGTGCAAGTGTTAACTTTCCCTAAATTTCTAAGTAAATTTCCTTTACCACTAAAACCTTTAAGTAATTTTGATATTATGGAAAAATGTAAAACAATTAAAAACTTTAAAAGTGTGTTTATGAGAGATGAGTTGAAAGGCAAGGCTAGCACTAGCGAAAGTCTAATATTAAATATGGAGGATAGTGAGGGTCAAGGAACACATTGGGTTAGTCTTTATGTTAAGGGTAAGAATTGTTATTACTTTGATAGTTTTGGTTTCGCACCTCCATTAGAGGTTAAGAATTATTGTTCAGAAAAAAACAGATATTTCAGTACATATAAAATACAAGCTAGGGATGAAATCATATGCGGTCATTACTCTATCTATGTTATTAGGGAATTAAACAAGGGTAAAAGTTTTCACGATGTACTTAATCATTTGTTTCAAATCGTAGCTAGTAAATCAGAACAAAGTTGAAGAACTAATGTCTCTAAACACAGATTTTTTTTTTTTTTTAATACCCCTATATGGTAATAAAAAACACAAGAAACATGCAGATATTTTTCCTAAAAATATATTTATGATAATATCAGGCAGTACGGGATGTGGAAAAACTAATCTGATGCTTAATTTCTTACTAAATAAAGTTTTAAAATATGATGACGTGATGATATACACCACAACACCTTCTCAAGATGCTTACAGATATTTACAGGACATTAATACAGAACTGGATTCTGACATTGTTACTTTGTACAATCCTAATGAGTCGAGTATTGTAGGTCCAGAAGAACTTGATAAAGATAAAACCCATATTGTAGTTTTCGATGATGTTATGAGTGAGGATCAAAAAGTTATGACAGATTACTTTTGTAGAGGTAGACATAATAATGTAAATGCATTTTATTTATGTCAAAGCTTACATCATTTAAAGAAACGTGGAATACGCCAAAATGCTAATATATTTATTTTGTTTCATCAAGATAAAAAGACAGTAAAATATTTCTATGATACACATATTTCAGGTGATATGGGGTTAGAGGAGTTTGAGAAACTTTGCGATAAAGCTTGGTCTAAGAAGCACGGATATATAGTAATCAATCTTTGGGAACCTCCTGAATGTGGTCGATATCTCTTAAATTATGATACTTTATATGTTCCAAACAAATACATAAAAATACATAGAAGTACATAGAAATGTGTTTTATCGTGTATAAATATGCTGGTAAAATTTGATCCTACAACATATAGTAAGGTTAAAAATGAGGTTAAGGAAATGTTCAGAGATGAGAAAGTTGGAAAGCAACAAACATATGAGAGTCAATCAGAGTTATTCCAACCAATCATAAATAGTACTAAAGAAGTTATGAAAACTATCACTGATGAGAAACAAAGCTTAAATAATACAGCCGATAGGCTGCTGAGCAAAGCGCAGATTTTAGCACTTCGAGATAATGCTGGACAAAGTCCAGGTAACCTTCCAGGTTACGACCAAAGACTCGCATTAAGGCAAGCAATACAAGATATGTCAGGTCTTTCAGACGTATTTTCAGAACCGAAGGAATCTACTCCTAAAGCTCCAAGAGTTGACTTAAACAGAGGCTTTAATGAAACAGATATAGAAAATTTACAGGACTTAAGTTTACCACTTCCACATGCAGTATATTCTATCATTGGTGAAATACCTGAAATTCTAAAAGAGGTTACAACAAAGATAAAAAGTCTTGCACAAGAATTTAGAGAAGATCGATTATCTAAGAAGACAGATATAGAGAAAGGAATATATGAATCACAAAGGGTCACTTTAGATAAATATAAGAAAAGGTTAAAGTATATTCAGGAAAGTAAACAAGTAGTTGGGGAGGGTAAAAAGAAAAAGAAACTTGTTAAAAAGAAATGTGGAAGAGGGAGGCCTAAAACAAACTACGCTCTAGTATATAATGATGCAAATGATTTACTTCAAAAACTGGAAGAATATATTGCATCGTATCATGCTGGTAATAATGGAGTTTACAATACCATTATTACTATTTTAGATGAATTATTGAACAATAAAATTATCTGTAAGGATACCCATGATCAAATCTTGAAGAGTAATAACCTTTACTTATAGTGACCTTTGGTCACGTCTTTCCTGATTTTAAATCAGTCTGTCGAAGACAGCTAGCAACTTCGTAGCTAGTAAATACAAAATGGCAAAACTAACACTGACCAGTCATACACCCGATTTTACCACAATTCTAAATCCTCCAATATATCTTAATACAAGCAAAAGATATGAAGCAGCCTTTTTATCATTACACACCTATAATTCTGTACCAAATATTACAGAAACTAATAATAAATTTAAATACTCTACAGATAAGGGGGTTACTTGGAAAATAATCACATTTGATAAGGGTGCTTATGAATTGGCTGTAATTAATGCAAAAAGAAAAGTAGCAGATCCGAATTTTGAAATTGATATTGATTATTATAAACCAACGTTTAAGACATTACTTGTTATACCTAATGAAAACTATATGGTAGATTTTGGAGTGGAAAATTCGATAGGTAGAACTTTAGGATTTACAAATGAAAAATTAGGGAGTGGTGTTCATTATTCACCAAACGTAATAGATATAGAAAAAGTAAACTCAATACTGGTACACTGTGACATTATTATTGGTACTTATGTTAATAGTTCTAGATCAAATGTTATATATAACTTTACACAAAGAGTAAGTCCAGGATATAAAGTAATAGAGAGACCAAGTCCTGAATTAATATTTCTTCCAGTTGTAGGAAGACCTGATATACAAAGTATTAGAATCTGGTTAACGGACCAAGATAATAAACCTATTGACCTAATGGGAGAAAAAATTACAATTGATATACTGATTAGAGAGGTCAGATCTTTTATATCTGTTTAAATAAGGATGTTCGTGAGAAAGAAGAATCAAATGTACACATCCAAAAGAAAAAGGGTGTATGGTTCTGGCTTTGTAGATATCCTAAAAAGGATTGCTTCATATATTTTTCAAAATAAGGATTTGATTGCTAAACCAATGTTAAAGGCTGTTGGAGAAGTAGGGGGTTTGGCCCTTACAGAAGGAAGTAAAGCTTTAATTAATAAACTCTCTACTGATAAGAAGAAGGAGTTAGATCCTAATTCACAACAAATATTGGATAGATTAAGATCTGGTAGCGGTATAAAGAGATTTTAAACTAGTAAATGCAGACTGAAGTAGATAACGATGTACTTATATTACAAACTCAAGTGGAAGTTGATAACAGTATTGAAAGAAAAGATTATAAGACCTTCATTCCTCAAAGTAAAGCTGATTTTAATAACTTTGGTCATACAATTGAAATTAGAACTCCGGCTAGCGATGCTTATTATATTCCTTCTCAAAGTTACATTGAGGTAAAGGGTCAGCTAGTTAGAGCAAACGATAATAATGATGTTTATGCAGCTGATGCACGAATAGCTTTAATTAATAATGCTGTAATGTATATGTTTTCGAGTATTGAGTACAGGTTAGGTGGGCAAATAATGGAAACTTTAAATGTTCCTGGACAAACTACATCAATGTTAGGTTATCTAATTTATCCAGATGATTTTAACAGTAGTTCAGGTCTAAAACAGTGTTGGAGTAAAGATACATCTTCTAGTGCAGATAGTAACGAAATTAATGCATCTGTGGCTGCCCCTGCAGCAGGTTATAGGCCTACTAGAAATAATAATTTTAATCAGGGTTTTGATGTGCGCAGGAAACTTCTTATGAGTTCTGATCCAAGGGGAAACTTTTCATTCATTATACCTTTTTCTCACATTTTCGGATTCTCAGAATATGACAAGGTCTTATATAATATGGAGCACATTTTAAAATTCACAAGAGGTAGTGATGATTTACCAATACACAGGGCAAATGGTGTTCCTGCAGGTAAAATATTAATGAATGATATTAGATGGATTATTCCACAAGTAATACCGTCTCCAGTTAAACGAACTCAACTGTTAGAATTAGTGAAAAATAAAGCACTTATTCCATTACATTTTTCTACAAGAAGTGATGAGCATACTACTGTAATTCAAAATGTCCGTAGCTTTAACTGGATGTTAAATAGTTCAGCAGGTGTGGAAAAACCAAGATGGATAATACTTTCATTTCAAACTGATACGACTCGTACCCAAGAACAAAATCCTGCAATATTCGATCATGTTAATTTAAGCTCAGCTTGTGTTAAGTTGAATGGAGATAGATATCCCTCAGATTATATAGATATTGATTACGCAAAGAATGATTACGTTAAACTTTATGAAATGGCTGAAAATTTCAAGAAATATTATTATGGAATAAATAATTTAATAGGTGGCAATCAAATAAATTTACTTAGTTACAAGGAGTTATATCCTATTATAGTATTTGATGTAAGACATCAGAGTGAACAGGTAAGATCAAATGTAATGAGCATTAGTCTAGAACTAAAATTTGAGCAACCTATACCTGCAGAAACTCATCTACATGCGATAATAATATCAGATAGATTATTTAGATTAACATCTGATGGGCAAACGCCTAGGATGGAAAGTTATTAAAAAATTTTATACTGTAAATACTGACAGTCTGTCAGATCTTTCCCGGTTTTAAAGCCGGTAAATATGTACTGCTTAAAATGTAGAGCCGTGACTGACTCAACAAATATACAAGAAAGAATTTCTAAAAATAACAGAAAAATGTTAATTGCTGTATGTACAGTATGTGGTAAGCAAAAATGTAAATTCATCGCAGGTACAAAAAGTGGGCAAGGTGTATTTAATGACGTTCTATCAAAAATCGGCAATACCGTTGGTGAATTACACTTGCCATCAAATCAAGGCGAATATGTAAATAATGGATCCTTTAATAAGCAAAATAAGTATTCTTATTGCGGTCCTGGTACAAAGTATGAACAGAGGAATAGAGAAGGG